>JBAKBP010030040.1:0-26275 GCA_037953745.1 Lithodes maja | reverse complement strand
ATTACAGATATTAGCGTGTTATAGATAAAACAAATATATACAAACATGTGCGACCTGTAAAAAAATATGTGGATGAAAATACATACAAGAAGTGATTATTATCGGCCAAGGATTTCCGATATGTCCAATGTTAATACAATTTTGATATATCAAGACCATTATTCATAATTATTTGCCGGTTAATTAATCAAAAGACACCAGTTGGGGTAGTCTCACGTTTTATTACAAATATTCACATTATTCGGTATACCTAAAATTCTCCAGTCGAGTGAAAATAGAACTTGTATAGCATAGGTGCCTGTGGAAATGGGGTCCCAAGTAAAAATTATTCATGGTTGTTCACGTAAAAGGCAGGTTAGTGCATGGATTAGCCGAACACCACTGTAGAAAAATAGTGCCTAAACATAAGAGGGTGGGAACACAAAACTCTAAAAAAGGACATTGCAAATACACCATGAAAAATAATGACCACAGTGGGAACACAAAACTTTCAATGAGACATTACAGATATTAGCGTGTTACAGAAAAAAATATACAAACATGTGCTACCTGTAAAAAAACGTGGATGAAAATACATACAAGAAGTGATTATTATCAGCCAAGGATTTCCAATGTTAATACAATTTTTATATATCAAGACCATTATTCATAATTATTTGCTGGTTAATTAATCAAAAGACACCAGTTGGGGTAGTCTCACGTTTTATTACAAATATTCACTTTATTCGGTATACCTAAAATTCTCCAGTTGAGTGAAAATAGAACTTTTGTGGCATAGGTGCCTATGGAAATGGGGTCCCGACACATGGATGGACAGGAATTAAATTATATAAATGATCCTACAGAAATATTTAACCGAGCAAGGGATCACCGACTGGGTAACTAACAGGCTTACCACGTGTCCAATCCTACAAGAATACCACCCGACAAAAAGACAAACATTTCATCGTATAGTGTTGTATTTGGCAGAAACCCTCCATTGAAATTGGACAGCCTATTTCAGGCGGGGGTAATAGATATGATGGATATCCTCATCCTCATCCTTACTAACCCCATTAGAAAATAATACACCGAGGAATGGCGGACAACCAGAAAGAAGAATTTGTGAAAATAATAGAGGATATGGCCAAGAACTACGGCAGACATTCTCGAAAATCCTCTCTATTTACGAGAGAGAGGCTTGAATCATATATAAATATACTAAAGGATCAACATGTGAAGAAAAATCATACCGCGTATCATATATTTAAAAAGTATACAACTCTACAACACGAGGGAACAACAAGGCTGATATGTAAGAAGACAAACAAATATTACGTAGATATATATAAAATATTTAACTGTATAAAGAGGGTCCATGGAAACAATGGCCAGCGCAAAACTTTTAATGAGCTGAAAAAGGACATTGCAAATATTAGCATTTTACAGATAAAGAATTATATACAAACATGTGCTGCCTGTAAAACACGTCATGGACAAAATATACACAAGAAACGGGTATTATTGGCCAAGGATTTCGGTGAATGAGGGTATATATATTTTATAGATATGCCCAATGTCAACGACTTTAATACAATTTTGGTATATCAAGACCATTATTCACAATTTGTCCTATTACGGCCGGTTAAACAAAAGACACCAGCTGAGATAGCCTCATATTTATTTCAAATATTCACATTACTCGGTGTACCGAAAATTCTCCAGTCGAGTGAAAATAGATATATAGATATATAGATATATAGATATATAGTGAAAATAGATATATAGCAGAGGTGATTGCGGAAATGGGCCCCAATGTAAAAATTATTCATGGTTGTTCACGAGACGTGGATGGACAGAATACAATCATACAAATGATCCTACAGCAATATTTAACCGAGAAAGAGACCACCGACTGGGTAACAGGCTTACTATTTATCCGATCCTACAAGAATACCACCCCCGATGAAAAGACAAATATTTCATCATAATTATAGTGTCGTATTTGGCAGGAGCCCTCCATTGAAATTGGACCGCCTATTCCAGGCGGACATCCTCGGTGTATTATTTTCTAATGGGGTTAGTGAGGATGATCCATCATATCTATAACCTCCCAAATCATTGAATATACAAAGTGGTGACTCGCCAATTTTCCAAAGATATCCCCGGATTTTAATGAACCCTCGACATCTTCATTTACTGACTCTGGTGGTGGTATACAAGAATCATTATTACATCGGTCTCTCCAATCCAGCCTTTCCCCAATATTACCGAGGAGAATGAAGTACACTGAATCAACATCTTCAGTTATAGAATCTGGTGGTGGTGGTGGTATACAAGAATCATTATTACATCGGTCTCTCCAATCCAGCCTTTCCCCAATATTACCGAGGTGAATGAAGTACACTGAATCAACATCTTCATTTATAGAATCTGGTGGTGGTGGTGGTATACAAGAATCATTATTACATCGGTCTCTCCAATCCAGCCTTTCCCCAATATTACCGAGGTGAATGAAGTACACTGAATCAACATCTTCATTTATAGAATCTGGTGGTGGTATACAAGAATCATTATTACATCGGTCTCCCCAATCCAGCCTTTCTCCAATATTACCGAGGAGAATGAAGTACACTGAATCGACATCTTCATTTATAGAATCTGGTGGTGGTGGTGATATACAAGAATGGTTACTACATCGGTCTTCCCAGTCCAATGTTTCTCCAATATTACCGGGAGAATGACAGCTTCATTTATAGAATTTGGTGGTGGTGGTATACAAGAATGGTTACTACATCGGTCTCCCCAATCCAGCCTTTCTCCAATATTACCGAGGAGAATGAAGTACATTGAATCAACATCTTCATTTATAGAATCTGGTGGTGGTATACAAGAATCATTATTACATCGGTCTCCCCAATCCAGCCTTTCCCAATATGACCGAAGAAGCTACCCAATCCAGCGTTTCTCCGATATTACCGAAGAAGAAGAGGTATATTGAATAGACATCTTCATTTATAGAATCTGGTGGTGGTGGCGATATACAAGAATCGTTACATCGGTCTTCCCAGTCCAATGTTTCTCCAATATTACCGGGAGAACGACAGCTTCATTTATAGAATCTGATGGTGGTGGTGGTATACAAGAATCGTTACATCAATCTTCCCAATCCAACATTTCTCCAATATGACCGAGGAGAAAGAGGTACACCGAATCATTCGACTTCGGGGAAGTTGTGCTAAATCCCAATAGCTACTTCCCCCCATTATCACCAATTATATACCCACATAACCAGGACTTGAATGCAAATATAGACATTCATACGGATTCGTCACATTGGTCATCCGCATCCCAATCCAGCGCTTCAATTTCTCCAATATTTTGGAGAAAGAGGAGAAAGGTACATTAAAATTAATGTTATATACAAATCAAATTAAAACCAAAACTGAGATAAAGATAGTATAAAGTCAAAATCGCTATATGTCCACGCTTCAATAATATAAACATTTGATAAAGGTCGAATTCATCAGGGCAATGACGCAGATATATTTAGTTATTATATTAGGCTATTGTTAAGATTTAATTTTGCTCAGAGAATAGCTAATGTTCCCACTCTTATGATTTCATTTCTTTTTTCTCCAGAGAGATGATGAGAGGAGGGAGGAAGATAAGGTTCTTATGCCATTTAATCTTACCAAATTATAATACCTGTTTATATATCAGAAGAATTGTACGACAATAATAAGCAATTTATTTTCTGAAAAATATGTTTGGTGTGTTACAAACACAGCTCTGTATCACACACATGTAGTCATTGTAGTTCCCAAATCCAAATCCTAGTCTCTAACTCCTCCCCCTTCGCTAGGCTATATATACATACTCCTTTATATGAGAGGCTCAGAATTTTAACTGCCCCCAACATAAAAGGTATGTTTACTCTTAAACACTCGCTATCTCTACCTGTCTACTCTGGAACATATATATACTGAAGGAGATAAAAAGATCTATTTTTAAATTTTATTTCTATAAAATTCAATACAAGGCAACATTTCTCACCCGTTTTCATCAAACATTCTTGGGTAATATCATTCAGGCTTGAGATATATTGTGATGCTGAAGTATAAACTTAGGAGACAAAGGTGATATCATTCAGGCTTGGGATATGTTTCGTTTTTCTTCATACATATATACTGAAGGAGATATAAGGGTAATTTTGTATATTTGATTTATATAAAAAATGCAATCTCGACATAAGGGAATCACTTGACAATAAGAAGTAATTTATGACTTGTTCTGACAGTTTTTAGTGGTAGTATTTGTTCATGTTGAGAACATCCACTACATCTTCTCATTGTTCGATAGTGCTCTGTTTTCTTAAAACAATGGTAAAAAATGCGAATGTTATAGCATTTTTCGTAGCAAAAAAATTGATTAGCGGGAATTTAGCTGTAAAGTTTTGAAACAGTTTTTCTGTTTTATATAACTTGAGAACTATTGCTACTATAGACTTGAAACTTTGCATGTGAGTAAGTTAGGATGGTGTAAATAGACTGCACTTGCCTCTTTGGTAGTACTATGTTCCTTCAGTAATTTCCTCCCTTACCAGTAGAGTATGGACATTCTCATATATGTGTGAATTTAAGACGTAGTGTTGAATTAAGGTTGTGTTCCTTGTAAATTTTAATCCAACTATATTCAGGTTTTCATAAACATAATATTTATCTAATTTTAATAATTCTTTTTTAGAGATGTGGACAAGTAAGGATGAAGAAGATGTCGGACTACAACACGAATCCAAGATTGGAGAAGATAATCAAAGAAACTCCATAATATGCCGAGAAACCAAGAATTTAACCATTAGAGAAAGAATGATGGCTGGACACATACGTATAAGCATGGGAGTGGTGGTGGGAATGGTGTTACTACATCTTATTATACACTGCGTAGTCGTCATTGTTGTGTTGAGCAACATTACCGTATACCATCAACTGGAGAACCCAATTACAGAGTTCTTTCAAAACCAAAAAGAACTCAGCAACTTTATTGCTGTGGCAAAACCACTGAACTTCTCTAGCTGGTTGAGTGATATATGTGACTACAACTATACCGACACGGTTCCTGTTTTTGTGTTAAAACAACTGACAGATAAGGTCATAAACCGCTATGTCCTCATCATCATCAAAGATGTACAATAATGTAATTTTCTTTTTATAAAAATATTTGTTTGGACAAAAAGCCTTCACTAACACAATCATTTGTAAAGGTCCAATTCATCACCTGTTAGAGTAATGACGCAAATATACTGATTTATTATGTCAGAGGAATCCATCATTATCAAATTCAAGATCATTTTTACGGTTCTCTTTCTCCTTTGGATATGGGTCTGTTAAAATAAAACAAATTTATAAACTAAAGCTATTTTTATTTAAAATATAAATATTTATTTGGTGTTAGAAATATGTCGTAACATGGTTTGACTGAGCCCCTACGGGAGAGAAACCTCCCAGCAACAATACCATGTACCAACAATGGTAGACCCACTTGTATACCTCCACAAAAGACAAGTTATTTCAAAACAAAACTGAAAAAATTGCCTATTAATTTAAAAAAAGCACTAGCCGAGTGATTTATATTGTCAGATATTTCGACTATGTGGGTAAACCCTCTGTCAATTTGGCCAAGTTGTTAAAAGACACCTGACTATATGGGCAATTTGTCTGTTAGCTAAGATTGATTTGACCAAAATAATATTTCTAAACAAATATTTTCAGGATGTTGAACCCCTACACTGATCCCATCTAAAAAGACAAAACAATACATAAATTATGTACTGAAATTGCCTATTAATTTAAAAAAAAGCACTAGCCGAGTGATTTATATTGTCAGATATTTCGACTATGTGGGTAAACCCTCTGTCAATTTGGCCAAGTTGTTAAAAGACACCTGACTATATGGGCAATTTGTCTGTCAGCTAATATTGATTTGACCAAATAATATTTCTGAACAAATATTTTCAGGATGTTGAACCCCTACACTGATCCCATCTAAAATGACAAAACAATACATAAATTATGTACTGAAATTGCCTATTAATTTAAAAAAAGCACTAGCCGAGTGATTTATATTGTCAGATATTTTGACTATGTGGGTAAACCCTCTGTCAATTTGGCCAAGTTGTTAAAAGACACCTGACTATATGGGCAATTTGTCTGTCAGCTAAGATTGATTTGACCAAAATAATATTTCTGAACAAATATTTTCAGGATGTTGAACCCCTACACTGATCCCATCTAAAGTGACAAAACAATACATAAATTATGTACTGAAATTGCCTATTAATTTAAAAAAAGCACTAGCCGAGTGATTTATATTGTCAGATATTTCGACTATGTGGGTAAACCCTCTGTCAATTTGGCCAAGTTGTTAAAAGACACCTGACTATATGGGCAATTTGTCTGTCAGCTAAGATTGATTTGACCAAAATAATATTTCTGAACAAATATTTTCAGGATGTTGAACCCCTACACTGATCCCATCTAAAATGACAAAACAATACATAAATTATGTACTGAAATTGCCTATTAATTTAAAAAAAGCACTAGCCGAGTGATTTATATTGTCAGATATTTCGACTATGTGGGTAAACCCTCTGTCAATTTGGCCAAGTTGTTAAAAGACACCTGACTATATGGGCAATTTGTCTGTCAGCTAAGATTGATTTGACCAAAATAATATTTCTGAACAAATATTTTCAGGATGTTGAACCCCTACACTGATCCCATCTAAAATGACAAAACAATACATAAATTATGTACTGAAATTGCCTATTAATTTAAAAAAAGCACTAGCCGAGTGATTTATATTGTCAGATATTTTGACTATGTGGGTAAACCCTCTGTCAATTTGGCCAAGTTGTTAACAGACACCTGACTATATGGGCAATTTGTCTGTCAGCTAAGATTGATTTGACCAAAATAATATTTCTGAACAAATATTTTCAGGATGTTGAACCCCTACACTGATCCCATCTAAAATGACAAAACAATACATAAATTATGTACTGAAATTGCCTATTAATTTAAAAAAAAGCACTAGCCGAGTGATTTATATTGTCAGATATTTTGACTATGTGGGTAAACCCTCTGTCAATTTGGCCAAGTTGTTAAAAGACACCTGACTATATGGGCAATTTGTCTGTCAGCTAAGATTGATTTGACCAAAATAATATTTCTGAACAAATATTTTCAGGATGTTGAACCCCTACACTGATCCCATCTAAAATGACAAAACAATACATAAATTATGTACTGAAATTGCCTATTAATTTAAAAAAAGCACTAGCCGAGTGATTTATATTGTCAGATATTTCGACTATGTGGGTAAACCCTCTGTCAATTTGGCCAAGTTGTTAAAAGACACCTGACTATATGGACAATTTGTCTGTCAGCTAAGATTGATTTGACCAAAATAATATTTCTGAACAAATATTTTCAGGATGTTGAACCCCTACACTGATCCCATCTAAAATGACAAAACAATACATAAATTATGTACTGAAATTGCCTATTAATTTAAAAAAAGCACTAGCCGAGTGATTTATATTGTCAGATATTTCGACTATGTGGGTAAACCCTCTGTCAATTTGGCCAAGTTGTTAAAAGACACCTGACTATATGGGCAATTTGTCTGTCAGCTAAGATTGATTTGACCAAAATAATATTTCTGAACAAATATTTTCAGGATGTTGAACCCCTACACTGATCCAACTAAAATGACAAAACAATACTTAAATTATGTACTGAAATTGCCTATTAATTTAAAAAAAAGCACTAGCCGAGTGATTTATATTGTCAGATATTTCGACTATGTGGGTAAACCCTCTGTCAATTTGGCCAAGTTGTTAAAAGACAGCTGACTATATGGGCAATTTGTCTGTCAGCTAAGATTGATTTGACCAAAATAATATTTCTGAACAAATATTTTCAGGATGTTGAACCCCTACACTGATCCCATCTAAAATGACAAAACAATACATAAATTATGTACTGAAATTGCCTATTAATTTAAAAAAAGCACTAGCCGAGTGATTTATATTGTCAGATATTTCGACTATGTTGGTAAACCCTCTGTCAATTTGGCCAAGTTGTTAAAAGACACCTGACTATATGGGCAATTTGTCTGTCAGCTAAGATTGATTTGACCAAAATAATATTTCTGAACAAATATTTTCAGGATGTTGAACCCCTACACTGATCCCATCTAAAATGACAAAACAATACATAAATTATGTACTGAAATTGCCTATTAATTTTAAAAAAAGCACTAGCCGAGTGATTTATATTGTCAGATATTTCGACTATGTGGGTAAACCCTCTGTCAATTTTGCCAAGTTGTTAAAAGACACCTGACTATATGGGCAATTTGTCTGTCAGCTAAGATTGATTTGACCAAAATAATATTTCTGAACAAATATTTTCAGGATGTTGAACCCCTACACTGATCCCATCTAAAATGACAAAACAATACATAAATTATGTACTGAAATTGCCTATTAATTTAAAAAAAGCACTAGCCGAGTGATTTATATTGTCAGATATTTCGACTATGTGGGTAAACCCTCTGTCAATTTGGCCAAGTTGTTAAAAGACACCTGACTATATGGGCAATTTGTCTGTCAGCTAAGATTGATTTGACCAAAATAATATTTCTGAACAAATATTTTCAGGATGTTGAACCCCTACACTGATCCCATCTAAAATGACAAAACAATACATAAATTATGTACTGAAATTGCCTATTAATTTAAAAAAAGCACTAGCCGAGTGATTTATATTGTCAGATATTTCGACTATGTGGGTAAACCCTCTGTCAATTTGGCCAAGTTGTTAAAAGACACCTGACTATATGGGCAATTTGTCTGTTAGCTAAGATTGATTTGACCAAAATAATATTTCTGAACAAATATTTTCAGGAGACGCCTGACTATATGGGCAATTTATCTGTTAGCTAAGATTTATTTGACCAAAATAATATTTCTGAACAAATATTTTCAGGATGTTGAACCCCTACACCGATCCCATCTAAAATGACAAAAAATATATAAATTATGTACTGAAATTGCCTATTAATTTAAAAAAAGCACTAGCCGAGTGATTTATATTGTCAGATATTTCGACTATGTGGGTAAACCCTCTGTCAATTTGGCCAAGTTGTTAAAAGACACCTGACTATATGGGCAATTTGTCTGTCAGCTAAGATTGATTTGACCAAAATAATATTTCTGAACAAATATTTTCAGGATGTTGAACCCCTACACTGATCCCATCTAAAATGACAAAACAATACATAAATTATGTACTGAAATTGCCTATTAATTTAAAAAAAGCACTAGCCGAGTGATTTATATTGTCAGATATTTCGACTATGTGGGTAAACCCTCTGTCAATTTGGCCAAGTTGTTAAAAGACACCTGACTATATGGGCAATTTGTCTGTTAGCTAAGATTGATTTGACCAAAATAATATTTCTGAACAAATATTTTCAGGAGACGCCTGACTATATGGGCAATTTATCTGTTAGCTAAGATTTATTTGACCAAAATAATATTTCTGAACAAATATTTTCAGGATGTTGAACCCCTACACCGATCCCATCTAAAATGACAAAAAATATATAAATTATGTACTGAAATTGCCTATTAATTAAAAAAAGCACTATCCGAGTGACTCATATTGTCAGATATTTCGACTATGTGGGTAAACCCTCTGTCAATTTGGCCAAGTTGTTAAAAGACGCCTGACTATATGGGCAATTTATCTGTTAGCTAAGATTGATTTGACCAAAATAATATTTCTGAACAAATATTTTCAGGATGTTGAACCCCTACATTGATCCCATTTAAAATGACAAAAAATACATAAATTATGTACTGAAATTGCCTATTAATTTAAAAAAGTACTAGCCGAGTGATTCATATTGTCAGATATTTCGACTATGTGGGTAAACCCTCTGTCAATTTGGCCAAGTTGTTAAAAGACGCCTGACTATATGGGCAATTTATCTGTTAGCTAAGATTGACTTGACCAAAATAATATTTCTGAACAAATATTTTCAATGTGTTACAAACATTGGTTTGTAGTTCCACGCATCCATATCCCAACTTATATATTGCATCCTTATATTTTATGGTTACCATACACATATAAACATGAGAACTAGGACGCTGGCAACCCCGAATTTCACATCAACAATGGCGGGTCTCTAACTCCTCCCCCTTCTCTAGGCTATATATATATGGTCTTTCATATGAGAGGCTTAGAATTTAACTGCTCCCTGACACAAAAGGTATTATATTCATGTTTCTATCCTATTGTTTCCTTTCTGAAACACATTAGCTCTCTCTACCTGTCTACTCTGAAACATGCCGAAGGAGATAAAAGGCACATTTATACATTTTATTTTTATAAAATGCAACATGTCTCACCTGTTTTTCTTTTTCTTTTTTCATCAAACATTCAGGCTTGAGACATCTTGAAGTGTAGCCCGAGTAACTACACAAATATACTCTTGATAATAAGAAGAAATTTAAGACTTGTTCTGACAGAGTTTTTAGTGGTAGTAAATTTTGCTCCGACGATAAAGGCGTGAGAGGTGAGGGATAAACCACGATTATACTGATTTCTTATATAAATATATAAGAAATAATTTTAAATTTTATAAACCGAATATTTATCTAATTTTATTAATTATTTATTTTTTCAGAGATGTGTAAAGGTGAGGATGAAGAAGACACTGAACCACTTATTAATGGAGGAGATGGAAAAAATGTTGGAAATAAACTTATATCCGTGCAAGAAGTGGTGGGAGTGGTGTTGGGAGTGATGATAATTATTATCAACTTGATAGTCATCCTTATGGTTATATTGAGACCTGCTCCTTGTTGTAGCTCGGGCGCGGGAGAGAAACCTAACATCGACCTAACCACGTATCCCAGCAACAATACCGTGTATAAACAACGGAAGTTCCACTTATACCCCTTTACAAAACCACACGACCTAACCACGTATCCCAGCAATAATACCGTGTACAAACAACGGGAGTACCACTTATACCCCTCTACAGAACCACACAATAAACTCATAGAAAAGGGCTCCATTCTTGATGCTATTTATAACAAATACAACTTAACTGCATGAGACCCTGTGACAAAACCACTGAACTTCTGTAGTTGGCTGAGTGATACCAGGGAATGTATAGACGGCGGGAAATTGGGCTTCTACAATTCCGGCCCCTGTCCCTGTCTCATCACCCAAAAGGTACCTAAATGGATTCCTGACATGTTCACGGCGCTTGAGGACCTACCAAATAACCTGCCAAAGAGTTCCAGGGACTATATTTTGAGGTTTTACCGTCGAAAGAACTGTCTCCTCATCACCCCAAAGGTAACTAAATGGATTCCTGACATGTACACGGTGCTGGAGGACCTACCAGATAACATGCCAAAGAGTCTCAGGGAATATATTTTGAGGTTTTACCGTCGAAAGAAGAATGTGATGCCTAAGTTCCTTTGGATGTCCTGTGAAGCCGCAGATAAGCACAGATTTTATGGCGAAATAACCTTGCTGCCCTGGCGAGGTTTTCCACCGTACTTCTTCCCCTACCGAAATAACTCTTACGTACAGCCAGCTGTGGGTATGCACATCTCAGGCCTAATAAAGGGAGTGTCGCTGGCCATTGAGTGTCGACTCTGGGCTAAGAATATTAGCACTGAAAAAAACCTGCACACCATCCACATAAAACAAATTGAATGATATCGGATGTTATAATGGTCAAGTCTACATTGTTTCTGGGTTAAGAATATCAGCACTGAAAAAACCTGCACACCATCCACATAAAACAAATTGAATGGTATCGGATGTTATAATGGTCAAGTCTGCATTGTTTCTCACACCTCCATCATGTGTGCATGGTGCAACAGGTATACTACAATAACGTAATTTTTCTTTTTTATAAAGTTGTTTATGTATCAACAGACAAAAAACCTTTAAATAACGTAAACAATTAGAGGAATCACCTGACTTACTATTTGCTATGACAAAGAGTGGTATTAATTTTTGCTCCGACGATAAAGCTATATTTATAAGGTCTCTTATGACATTTAGGTATACATTTAATTATTAATATTTAAAATAATTTTGAATTTCATAAACAGAATATTTATCTATTTTTTTTCTTTAGATATGTGGGACGAAGAAGACATATATTCAAAGAGGCTCAACAAGAATATATAATAACGTATTTTTTCTTTTTATAAAATTGTTTTGTGGTGGGCTGACCCCTTGTCAGAGTGAGGGTTGGTGTCCTCTACTTCCCATAGCCCCTTCTATCTTTTTCTCCTACTATGTAAATCTCTAATTTTTTCAAATGGCGTAGGGATGTGGCGACCCCAACGCCCGCCACTTTTTTTGGTGCAGGTAGCCTCCAGGTGGGTGGATGAGGCTCGTGTAAACCTGATACACTATTTAGTTAAGGGTAAGGCAGGTTAGTGATTGGATTAATTGAACACCACTGTTTACTTAAGGATAACAAGATACTTGGCCCATTGAGATAGTGTAAGAAAGACTTATTTTCTAGCCGGAATGGGACGGGCTGACCCTTCGTCGGAATGAGGGTTGGTGTCCTCGTAGCCTCCAGGTGCTAGATAATAAGTTTCTCACACAGACTCTCCATCTCAATGGGCCAAGTATCTTGTTTGCACTCTATTTCCATCCTTAATTTGACTTTTATATTGTCCTTGTCCCTAAGTAATCAGTGGTGTTCAGTTAATCCATCCAATAAAGTGTATCAGGTTTACATGAGAGCCATCCACCTGGAATGGGACGGGCTGACCCCTTGTCAGAGTGAGGGATGGTGTCCTCTACTTCCCATAGATCCTTCTATCTTTTTCTCCTACTATGTATATCTATATTTTTTAAAATGGCGTAGGGATGTGGCGACCCCAAACGCCCGCCACTTTTTTGGTGCAGGTAGCCTCCAGGTGGGTGGATGAGGCTCGTGTAAACCTGATACACTATTTACTTAAGGGTAAGGAAGGTTAGTGATTGGATTAATTGAACACCACTGTTTACTTAAGGATAACAAGATACTTGGCCCATTGAGATAGTGTAAGAAAGACTTATTTTCTAGCCGGAATGGGACGGGCTGACCCTTAGTCGGAGTGAGGGTTGGTGTCCTCATAGCCTCCAGGTGCTTAGATAATAAGTTTCTTACACAGACTCTCCATCTCAATGGGCCAAGTATCTTGTTTGCACTCTATTTCCATCCTTAATTTGACTTTTATATTGTCCTTGTCCCTAAGTTGTCCTGTTGTTCTCAAAAACTGTGCTTCCGTGCTGACTCCCTGCCTAGGCAAACTCTTTCGTCTCTGTCTATCCTCTAACGTCTTCCCTTCATGCTGGAAGTTTGCTCAAATTCAACCTGTCCCAAAGAAGGGTGACCGCTCTCAACCCTCCAACTATCGTCCAATTGCTCTTATCTCTTGTCTTTCTAAAGTTTTTGAAACTATTCTTGCTTCCAAATTTCTTAAGCATTTCTCTTCTCATAATCTGCTCTCAGATCGCCAGTATGGTTTCCTTAAGGGTCGCTCTACTGGTGATCTTCTTTCATATCTTACTAACTCTTGGTCATCCTCCTTTCGGGACTTCGGTGAGACTTTTTCTATTGCACTAGACATATCGAAAGCCTTCGATAGAGTCTGGCATAAATCTTTAATTTCTAAACTACCCTCCTTCGGTTTCTATCCCTCCATCTGTGCCTTTGTCTCTAATTTCCTTTCCGGCCGTTCCATAGCTGCGGTTGTGGATGGCCATTGTTCACTTCCTCACCCTATAAACTCCGGTGTTCCTCAGGGCTCTGTCCTATCTCCTATTCTCTTTCTAATTTGTATAAATGATCGCCTTAACTGTACCTTAATTCCCATCCATTCATACGCAGACGACTCAACCTTACACTACTCCATTAGTTTTTCAGAACGCCCCAGCCAGCAATCCCTCAACGACAAACGTAATGAAGCCATAGAACTCTTAAATTCTGATCTAAATACTATTTCCAATTTGGGCAGAGAAAACCTTGTTAACTTTAATGCTTCCAAAACCCAATTTCTCCATCTATCTACCCGTCAGGATCTCCCAGCGGACTATCCCTTATTCTTCAACAATACAAAAATCAACCCTTCATCTTCTCTTAATATTCTTGGTGTCTCTTTTTCTTCTGCTCTCATTTGGAAGGACCATATTACCAGTCTTGCTAAGGCAGCCTCCCAGAAGCTGGGTGTGCTCAACCGTCTTAGGGGGTTCTTTTCCCCTGCACAGCTTCTTGCTCTGTACAGGGGCATAGTGCGCCCTTGTATTGAGTATTGTTCACATGTGTGGGGAGGTTCCTCTCACACCGCTCTCCTAGACAAAGTTGAAAGGAAGGCCTTTCGTATCATTAACTCCCGTCCACTCACCAACTCTCTGCAATCTCTCTCTCTCCGCCGCAATGTTGCATCTCTCTCGCTATTCTATCGCTACTATAATAATCAGTGTTCCTCAGAGCTATCCCAGTGCATACCACCTCCTTTACGTAGGGCACGTGGTACCCATCTTGCAACTCAATCCCACCCCTACTCTGTGCAACTCTCCAACCCAAGAGTGAAACGTTTCTCTCAAACTTTCTTCTACTCAACATCTGAGCTCTGGAACTCTCTCCCAGAATCAGTCTTTCCCTCTTCCTATGACTTAAATTGCTTCAAACTCCGTGTGTCCAGGCATTTTGGCTCTGTCACTCTTTCAACTATGGGGAGACACTCGCTATAGGCAGTTATGCCTTTTGCCTCCCTCAATCACATAGACAAAAAAAGTAATCAGTGGTGTTCAGTTAATCCATCCAATAAAGTGTATCAGGTTTTACATGAGCGCCATCCACCCGGAATGAGACGGGCTGACCCTTCGTCAGAGTGAGGGTTGGTGTCCTCTACTTCCCATAGCCCCTTCTATCTTTTTCTATATCTCTATTTTTTCAAATGGCGTAGGGATGTGGTGACCCCAAACGCCCGCCACTTTTTTGGTGCAGGTAGCCTCCAGGTGGGTGGATGAGGCTCGTGTAAACCTGATACACTATTTACTTAAGGGTAAGGCAGGTTAGTGATTGGATTAATTGAACACCACTGTTTACTTAAGGATAACAAGATACTTGGCCCATTGAGACAGTGTAAGAAAGACTTATTTTCTAGCCGGAATGGGACGGGCTGACCCTTAGTCGGAATGAGGGTTGGTGTCCTCGTAGCCTCCAGGTGCTAGATAATAAGTTTCTTACACAGACTCTCCATCTCAATGGGCCAAGTATCTTGTTTGGACTCTATTTCCATCCTTAATTTGACTTATATTGTCCTAGTCCCTAAGTAATCAGTGGTGTTCAGTTAATCCATCCAATAAAGTGTATCAGGTTTTACATGAGCGCCATCCACCCGGAATGGGACGGGCTGACCCTTCGTCAGAGTGAGGGTTGGTGTCCTCTACTTCCCATAGCCCCTTCTATCTTTTTCTATATCTCTATTTTTTTCAAATGGCGTAGGGATGTGGCGACCCCAACGCCCGCCACTTTTTTTGGTGCAGGTAGCCTTAAAAGTATATAATATTTTTAATCATATTAATCGTCTCCCATGAGGAGATTTCCTATGGCCACTTTTCTCTCTACATCTCAATGAGCCAAGTTAATTGTTTGCACTATTTTCCTTCCACCTACGGATTTGTGTCAGGTTTATACAGCCCCATCCACCCGGAATTGTGTGTGAGTTTATACATATAAATATAATTATAAATAAAACATATTTTTATTTATACCTAAGTTCCTTTGGATGTCCTGTGAAGCAGCATACTCATATTGTCAGATAGTTTGACTAGTTGGCTATCTGGGTAAACCCTCTGTCAATTTGGCCAAGTTATTAAAGACACCTGAAAATTTGTCTATTAACAACTAGGCTTAAGATTGACTTGATAAAAATAATATTTTCTGAAAAAATATGTTCAGTGTGTTATAAACACCGGTCTGTGTCACATACACACAGTCTATGTAGTTCCCGAATCCATATCCCAACTTATATTATGTGGTTACCATATCCATATAAAAACAGGATTTAGAGCCCTAAAACTAGGACGTTGGTAACCCCTAATTTCACATCAATAATGGTGGGTCTCTAACTCCTGAAATTTACTATTTAAACAAAAAAGCACTACCCGAGTTACTCATATTGTCAGATATTTTGACTATTTGGGTAAACCTCTGTCAATTTGGCCAAGTTGTTTAAAATACCAAAAATAATATGTCTGAAAAAAATAGTTTCAGTGTGTTACAAACACCGCTCTGTGTCACATAAACACAGTCATTGTAATAAACATATAAAAAACAGGATTTAGAGCCCTAAAACTAGGACTTTGGTAACCCCTAATTTCACATCAATAATGGCGGGTCTCTAACTCCTGAAATTGACTATTTAAACAAAAAAGCACTAACCTGTGTCAATTTGGCCAAGTTACGTTGGTATCCCGAATTTCACATCAACAATGGCGGGTCTCTAACTCCTCCCCCTTCTTTAGGATATATATATATATATTCTCTTTCATATGAGAAACTCAGAATTCAACTGCTCCCTGACACAAAAGGTATAATATTGGAGGAGGAGAGGCTCCAGATCAGATTGAGAAACAAAGAACGTACAGGAGGAGGAAGAATGGCTGGACACGAAAGTATAATCATGGAAGTGGTGGTGGGAGTGGTGGTATTTATTATGACCTTCGTAGTCGTCCGACTGGGAGAGAAACCTAACATGGGCCTAACCACGTATCCCAGCAACGTCCGACTGGGAGAGAAACCTAATATGGGCCTAACTACGTATCCCATCAACAATATTGTATACCAACAACGGGGGGAGACCCACTTCTACTCCGTAGAAATTAACGATTTATTTCAATACCAAACCGAAATCATCAACAAATACAACTTAGCATGCCGGGACCCTGTTATCATCAACAAATACAACTTAGCATGCCGGGACCCTGTGACAAAACCACTGAACTTCTGTAGCTGGCTGAGTGAAATCAGGGAATGTATATTACCCGGCTACTGGGACATTAATGGTACCACCGGCGCCTGTCTCCTCATCACCCCAAAGGTACCTAAATGGGTTCCTGACGTGTACACGGTGTTGGAGGACCTACCAGATAACATGCCAAAGAGTCTCAGGGACTACATTTTGAGGTTTTATCGTCGAAAGAAGAATGTGATGCCTAAGTTCCTTTGGATGTCCTGTGAAGCCGCAGATAAGTACAGATTTTATGGCGAAATAACCTTGCTGCCCTGGCAAGGTTTTCCATCGTACTTCTTCCCCTACAAAAAGAGCCACTCTTACATACAGCCAGTTATGGGTATGCACATCTCAGGCCTAAGTAAGGTGGTGCCGCTGGCCATTGAGTGTCGACTCTGGGCTAAGGATACTGAAAAAAACGTGCACACCATCTACATAACTACAAAATTATAAATAAAAGCTATACATAAAGGACACGTTAATATAGCCTGACGGACTCGCCTCATCCAATGGGTGTGCGCTCAGAATTCAACTGCTCCCTGACATAAAAGGTATTATCTTCCTCTGTTTCTATCCTGTTGGTTCCTTTATATTTACTCTGAAACACACTAGCTCTCTCTACCTGTCTACATACATTGTTCTGACAGAGTTTTTAGTGGTAGTCATTTTTTCTCAAACAATAAAGCTATATTTATAAGGTCTATTATGACATTTAGGTATACTTTTAAGCCTTTGCTTAAACACAAAAGTATAATCATGGGAGTGATGGTGGAATTTATTATCACCTTCACTAGTCGTCCATTATTTAAAACATTAGTATTAAAATGTGTCGGAAACATGGTTTGACTGAGCCCCTACGCCGACCCATCTAAAATGACAAAAATATATATAAATTATGTAATGAAATTGCCTATTTTATAAAAAAAGCAATTGCCGAGTTACTCATATTGTCAGATATTTTGACTATTTGGCTATCTGGGTAAACCCTCTGCCAATTTGGCCAAATTGTTAAAAGACACCTGACTATATGGACAATTCGGCAATTTGTCTATTTAGGCACGACATCTCCACCATACAAGACCAATTCACTTTAGTGTCCAATCTCAGAAAATAGTTTTTGAGAAAATATTATTTTGTCAATTCAATGTTAATTAGCCTAGTTTTTAGGGTGATTTTAGCTCTATTATATGTCTACCTCTCGTGTATTAAGATAGCCCAGTTATATTGGCTCTAAATCGTGTTTTGTGTCTCCACCATACAAGACCAATTCACTTTAGTGTCCAATCTCAGAAAATAGTTTTTGAGAAAATATTATTTTGTCAATTCAATGTTAATTAGCCTAGTTTTTAGGGTGATTTTAGCTCTATTATATGTCTACCTCTCGTGTATTAAGATAGCCCAGTTATATTGGCTCTAAACCGTGTTTTGTGTCTCCACCATACAAGACCAATTCACTTTAGTGTCCAATCTCAGAAAATAGTTTTTGAGAAAATATTATTTTGTCAATTCAATGTTAATTAGCCTAGTTTTTAGGGTGATTTTAGCTCTATTATATGTCTACCTCTCGTGTATTAAGATAGCCCAGTTATATTGGCTCTAAATCGTGTTTTGTGTCTCCACCATACAAGACCAATTCACTTTAGTGTCCAATCTCAGAAAATAGTTTTTGAGAAATTATTATTTTGTCAATTCAATGTTAATTATCTTAGTTTTTAGGGTGATTTTAGCTCTATTATATGTCTACCTCTCGTGTATTAAGATAGCCTAGTTATAGAGGCTCTAAATCCCGTTTTGTGTCTCCACCATACAAGACCAATTCACTTTAGTGTCCAATCTCAGAAAATAGTTTTTGAGAAAATATTATTTTGTCAATTCAATGTTAATTATATTAGTTTTTAGGGTGATTTTAGCTCTATTATATGTCTACCTCTCGTGTAGATAGCCCAGTTATAGAGGCTCTAAATCCCGTTTATATTATTTTGTCAATTCAATGTTCATTATCTTAGTTTTTAGGGTGATTTTAGCTCTATTATATGTCTACCTCTCGTGTAGATAGCCCAGTTATAGAGGCTCTAAATCCCATTTTGTGTCTCCACCATACAAGACCAATTCACTTTAGTGTCCAATCTCAGAAAATAGTTTTTGAGAAAATATTATTTTGTCAATTCAATGTTAATTATCTTAGTTTTTAGGGTGATTTTAGCTCTATTATATGTCTACCTCTCGTGTAGATAGCCCAGTTATAGAGGCTCTAAATCCCGTTTTGTGTCTCCACCATACAAGACCAATTCACTTTAGTGTCCAATCTCAGAAAATAGTTTTTGAGAAAATATTATTTTGTCAATTCAATGTTAATTATCTTAGTTTTTAGGGTGATATTAGCTCTATTATATGTCTACCTCTCGTGTAGATAGCCCAGTTATAGAGGCTCTAAATCCCGTTTTGTGTCTCCACCATACAAGACCAATTCACTTTAGTGTCCAATCTCAGAAAATAGTTTTTGAGAAAATATTTTTTTGTCAATTCAATGTTAATTATCTTAGTTTTTAGGGTGATTTTAGCTCTATTATATGTCTACCTCTCGTGTAGATAGCCCAGTTATAGAGGCTCTAAATCCCGTTTATATTATTTTGTCAATTCAATGTTAATTATCTTAGTTTTTAGGGTGATTTTAGCTCTATTATATGTCTACCTCTCGTGTAGATAGCCCAGTTATAGAGGCTCTAAATCCCGTTTTGTGTCTCCACCATACAAGACCAATTCACTTTAGTGTCCAATCTCAGAAAATAGTATTTGAGAAAATATTATTTTGTCAATTCAATGTTAATTATCTTAGTTTTTAGGGTGATTTTAGCTCTATTATATGTCTACCTCTCGTGTAGATAGCCCAGTTATAGAGGCTCTAAATCCCGTTTTGTGTCTCCACCATACAAGACCAATTCACTTTAGTGTCCAATCTCAGAAAATAGTATTTGAGAAAATATTATTTTGTCAATTCAATGTTAATTATCTTAGATTTTAGGGTGATTTTAGCTCTATTATATGTCTACCTCTCATGTAGATAGCCCCGTTATAGAGGCTCTAAATCCCGTGTTGTGTCTCCACCATACAAGACCAATTCACTTTAGTGTCCAATCTCAGAAAATAGTATTTGAGAAAATATTATTTTGTCAATTCAATGTTAATTATCTTAGTTTTTAGGGTGATTTTAGCTCTATTATATGTCTACCTCTCATGTAGATAGCCCAGTTATAGAGGCTCTAAATCCCGTTTTGTGTCTCCACCATACAAGACCAATTCACTTTAGTGTCCAATCTCAGAAAATAGTATTTGAGAAAATATTATTTTGTCAATTCAATGTTAATTATCTTAGTTTTTAGGGTGATTTTAGCTCTATTATATGTCTACCTCTCGTGTAGATAGCCCAGTTATAGAGGCTCTAAATCCCGTTTTGTGTCTCCACCATACAAGACCAATTCACTTTAGTGTCCAATCTCAGAAAATAGTTTTTGAGAAATTATTATTTTGTCAATTCAATGTTAAATTATCTTAGTTTTTAGGGTAATTTTAGCTCTATTATATGTCTACCTCTAGTGTAGATAGCCCAGTTATATTGGCTCTAAATCCCGTTTTGTGTCTCCACCATACAAGACCAATTCACTTTAGTGTCCAATCTCAGAAAATAGTTTTTGAGAAATTATTATTTTGTCAATTCAATGTTAATTATCTTAGTTTTTAGGGTGATTTTAGCTCTATTATATGTCTACCTCTCGTGTAGATAGCCCAGTTACATTGGCTCTAAATCCCGTTTTGTGTCTCCACCATACAAGACCAATTCACTTTAGTGTCCAATCTCAGAAAATAGTTTTTGAGAAATTATTATTTTGTCAATTCAATGTTAATTATCTTAGTTTTTAGGGTGATTTTAGCTCTATTATATGTCTACCTCTCGTGTAGATAGCCCAGTTATATTGGCTCTAAATCCCGTTTTGTGTCTCCACCATACAAGACCAATTCACTTTAGTGTCCAATCTCAGAAAATAGTTTTTGAGAAATTATTATTTTGTCAATTCAATGTTAATTATCTTAGTTTTTAGGGTGATTTTAGCTCTATTATATGTCTACCTCTCGTGTAGATAGCCCAGTTATATTGGCTCTAAATCCCGTTTTGTGTCTCCACCATACAAGACCAATTCACTTTAGTGTCCAATCTCAGAAAATAGTTTTTGAGAAATTATTATTTTGTCAATTCAATGTTAATTATCTTAGTTTTTAGGGTGATTTTAGCTCTAATTATATGTCTACCTCTCGTGTAGATAGCCCAGTTATATTGGCTCTAAATCCCGTTTTGTGTCTCCACCATACAAGACCAATTCACTTTAGTGTCCAATCTCAGAAAATAGTTTTTGAGAAATTATTATTTTGTCAATTCAAGGTTAATTATCTTAGTTTTTAGGGTGATTTTAGCTCTATTATATGTCTACCTCTCGTGTAGATAGCCCAGTTATATTGGCTCTAAATCCCGTTTTGTGTCTCCACCATACAAGACCAATTCACTTTAGTGTCCAATCTCAGAAAATAGTTTTTGAGAAATTATTATTTTGTCAATTCAATGTTAATTATCTTAGTTTTTAGGGTGATTTTAGCTCTATTATATGTCTACCTCTCGTGTAGATAGCCCAGTTATATTGGCTCTAAATCCCGTTTTGTGTCTCCACCATACAAGACCAATTCACTTTAGTGTCCAATCTCAGAAAATAGTTTTTGAGAAATTATTATTTTGTCAATTCAATGTTAATTATCTTAGTTTTTTAGGGTGATTTTAGCTCTATTATATGTCTACCTCTCGTGTAGATAGCCTAGTTATATTGGCTCTAAATCCCGTTTTGTGTCTCCACCATACAAGTCCAATTCACTTTAGTGTCCAATCTCAGAAAATAGTTTTTGAGAAATTATTATTTTGTCAATTCAATGTTAATTATCTTAGTTTTTTAGGGTGATTTTAGCTCTATTATATGTCTACCTCTCGTGTAGATAGCCCAGTTATATTGGCTCTAAATCCCGTTTTGTGTCTCCACCATACAAGACCAATTCACTTTAGTGTCCAATCTCAGAAAATAGTTTTTGAGAAATTATTATTTTGTCAATTCAATGTTAATTATCTTAGTTTTTTAGGGTGATTTTAGCTCTATTATATGTCTACCTCTCGTGTAGATAGCCTAGTTATATTGGCTCTAAATCCCGTTTTGTGTCTCCACCATACAAGACCAATTCACTTTAGTGTCCAATCTCAGAAAATAGTTTTTGAGAAATTATTATTTTGTCAATTCAATGTTAATTATCTTAGTTTTTAGGGTGATTTTAGCTCTAAATCCCGTTTTATGTCTCCACCATACAAGACCAATTCACTTTAGTGTCCAATCTCAGAAAATAGTTTTTGAGAAAATATTATTTTGTCAATTCAATGTTAATTAGCCTAGTTTTTAGGGTGATTTAGCTCTATTATATGTCTACCTCTCGTGTAGATAGCCCAGTTATAGAGGCTCTAAATCCCGTTTTATGTCTCCACCATACAAGACCAATTCACTTTAGTGTCCAATCTCAGAAAATAGTTTTTTGAGAAAATATTATTTTGTCAATTCAATGTTAATTAGCCTAGTTTTTAGGGTGATTTTAGCTCTATTATATGTCTACCTCTCGTGTAGATAGCCCAGTTATAGAGGCTCTAAATCCCGTTTTATGTCTCCACCATACAAGACCAATTCACTTTAGTGTCCAATCTCAGAAAATAGTTTTTGAGAAAATATTATTTTGTCAATTCAATGTTAATTAGCCTAGTTTTTAGGGTGATTTTAGCTCTATTATATGTCTACCTCTCGTGTAGATAGCCCAGTTATAGAGGCTCTAAATCCCGTTTTGTGTCTCCACCATACAAGACCAATTCACTTTAGTGTCCAATCTCAGAAAATAGTTTTTGAGAAAATATTATTTTGTCAATTCAATGTTAATTAGCCTAGTTTTTAGGGTGATTTTAGCTCTATTATATGTCTACCTCTCGTGTAGATAGCCCAGTTATAGAGGCTCTAAATCCCGTTTTGTGTCTCCACCATACAAGACCAATTCACTTTAGTGTCCAATCTCAGAAAATAGTTTTTGAGAAAATATTATTTTGTCAATTCAATGTTAATTATCTTAGTTTTTAGGGTGATTTTAGCTCCATTACATGTCTACCTCTCGTGTAGATAGCCCAGTTATAGAGGCTCTAAATCCCGTTTTGTGTCTCCACCATACAAGACCAATTCACTTTAGTGTCCAATCTCAGAAAATAGTTTTTGAGAAAATATTATTTTGTCAATTCAATGTTAATTATCTTAGTTTTTAGGGTGATTTTAGCTCCATTATATGTCTACCTCTCGTGTAGATAGCCCAGTTATAGAGGCTCTAAATCCCGTTTTGTGTTTCCACCATACAAGACCAATTCACTTTAGTGTCCAATCTCAGAAAATAGTTTTTGAGAAATTATTATTTTGTCAATTCAATGTTAATTATCTTAGTTTTTAGGGTGATTTTAGCTCTATTATATGTCTACCTCTTGTGTAGATAGCCCAGTTATATTGGCTCTAAATCCCGTTTTGTGTCTCCACCATACAAGACCAATTCACTTTAGTGTCCAATCTCAGAAAATAGTGTTTGAAAAATTATTATTTTGTCAATTCAATGTTAATTATCTTAGTTTTTAGGGTGATTTTAGCTCTATTATATGTCTACCTCTCGTGTAGATAGCCCAGTTATATTGGCTCTAAATCCCGTTTTGTGTCTCCACCATACAAGACCAATTCACTTTAGTGTCCAATCTCAGAAAATAGTTTTTGAGAAATTATTATTTTGTCAATTCAATGTTAATTATCTTAGTTTTTAGGGTGATTTTAGCTCTATTATATGTCTACCTCTCATGTAGATAGCCCAGTTATATTGGCTCTAAATCCCGTTTTGTGTCTCCACCATACAAGACCAATTCACTTTAGTGTCCAATCTCAGAAAATAGTTTTTGAGAAATTATTATTTTGTCAATTCAATGTTAATTATCTTAGTTTTTAGGGTGATTTTAGCTCTATTATATGTCTACCTCTCGTGTAGATAGCCCAGTTATATTGGTTCTAAATCCCGTTTTGTGTCTCCACCATACAAGACCAATTCACTTTAGTGTCCAATCTCAGAAAATAGTTTTTGAGAAATTATTATTTTGTCAATTCAATGTTAATTATCTTAGTTTTTAGGGTGATTTTAGCTCTATTATATGTCTACCTCTCGTGTAGATAGCCCAGTTATATTGGCTCTAAATCCCGTTTTGTGTCTCCACCATACAAGACCAATTCACTTTAGTGTCCAATCTCAGAAAATAGTTTTTGAGAAATTATTATTTTGTCAATTCAATGTTAATTATCTTAGTTTTTAGGGTGATTTTAGCTCTATTATATGTCTACCTCTCGTGTAGATAGTCCAGTTATATTGGCTCTAAATCCCGTTTTGTGTCTCCACCATACAAGACCAATTCACTTTAGTGTCCAATCTCAGAAAATAGTTTTTGAGAAATTATTATTTTGTCAATTCAATGTTAATTATCTTAGTTTTTAGGGTGATTTTAGCTCTATTATATGTCTACCTCTCGTGTAGATAGCCCAGTTATATTGGCTCTAAATCCCGTTTTGTGTCTCCACCATACAAGACCAATTCACTTTAGTGTCCAATCTCAGAAAATAGTTTTTGAGAAATTATTATTTTGTCAATTCAATGTTAATTATCTTAGTTTTTAGGGTGATTTTAGCTCTATTATATGTCTACCTCTCGTGTAGATAGCCCAGTTATATTGGCTCTAAATCCCGTTTTGTGTCTCCACCATACAAGACCAATTCACTTTAGTGTCCAATCTCAGAAAATAGTTTTTGAGAAATTATTATTTTGTCAATTCAATGTTAATTATCTTAGTTTTTAGGGTGATTTTAGCTCTATTATATGTCTACCTCTCATGTAGATAGTCCAGTTATATTGGCTCTAAATCCCGTTTTGTGTCTCCACCATACAAGACCAATTCACTTTAGTGTCCAATCTCAGAAAATAGTTTTTGAGAAATTATTATTTTGTCAATTCAATGTTAATTATCTTAGTTTTTAGGGTGATTTTAGCTTTATTATATGTCTACCTCTCGTGTAGATAGCCCAGTTATATTGGCTCTAAATCCCGTTTTGTGTCTCCACCATACAAGACCTATTCACTTTAGTGTCCAATCTCAGAAAATAGTTTTTGAGAAATTATTATTTTGTCAATTCAATGTTAATTATCTTAGTTTTTAGGGTGATTTTAGCTCTATTATATGTCTACCTCTCGTGTAGATAGCCCAGTTATATTGGCTCTAAATCCCGTTTTGTGTCTCCACCATACAAGACCAATTCACTTTAGTGTCCAATCTCAGAAAATAGTTTTTGAGAAATTATTATTTTGTCAATTCAATGTTAATTATCTTAGTTTTTAGGGTGATTTTAGCTCTAAATCCCGTTTTATGTCTCCACCATACAAGACCAATTCACTTTAGTGTCCAATCTCAGAAAATAGTTTTTGAGAAAATATTATTTTGTCAATTCAATGTTAATTAGCCTAGTTTTTAGGGTGATTTTAGCTCTATTATATGTCTACCTCTCGTGTAGATAGCCCAGTTATAGAGGCTCTAAATCCCGTTTTATGTCTCCACCATACAAGACCAATTCACTTTAGTGTCCAATCTCAGAAAATAGTTTTTGAGAAAATATTATTTTGTCAATTCAATGTTAATTAGCCTAGTTTTTAGGGTGATTTTAGCTCTATTATATGTCTACCTCTCGTGTAGATAGCCCAGTTATATTGGCTCTAAATCCCGTTTTGTGTCTCCACCATACAAGACCAATTCACTTTAGTGTCCAATCTCAGAAAATAGTTTTTGAGAAATTATTATTTTGTCAATTCAATGTTAATTATCTTAGTTTTTAGGGTGATTTTAGCTCTATTATATGTCTACCTCTCGTGTAGATAGCCCAGTTATAGAGGCTCTAAATCCCGTTTTGTGTCTCCACCATACAAGACCAATTCACTTTAGTGTCCAATCTCAGAAAATAGTTTTTGAGAAATTATTATTTTGTCAAT
>JBAKBP010030039.1:0-26276 GCA_037953745.1 Lithodes maja | reverse complement strand
ATAACGTTCTTGACATTGTACTTGCAACAAAAGAAGAATTAATAGAGAATTTGAATGTTGGTGATGAATTCAGTAACAGCGACCATCATACGATAACTTTCACTTTAAAGTTTACTAGTAACGAACCAAATAGTAGCATCGAAAAAGTCCCTAATTTCAAGAAAGCAAACTTCCATAAACTTAGAGCTATGTTTAAAGAAACTGACTGGAGCTTTTTAATTCACAATAACGACATAAATACATCTTGGAAGTTATTCGAAGCCACTTACCTAAAAGCAGTGCAAGACTGCATACCATCGAAAATACGGCGTCCAGGCCATAATAATAAGCCCAAATGGTGGAATAAAGATATTTCAAACTGCCTGCTTGCTAAAAAAATTGCTAATGATAGATTAAAATCCTCACAAAATGACGAAAAACGGCTGAAATTTATGTAGAGCTACGACGCAAAGCCAAAAAGTTAATTAAGCAAAGTAAAAAGACCTTAGAGTTACATATTGCGAATCAAAGTAAAACAAACCCGAAAGAATTCTATAGTTATATCAGAAAGAAAAAAGTAGTTACTTCAACTGTTGGACCGTTAGTCGATGAAAATGGAGAATACACCAAAGACGAAGAACAAATGAGTAATGCCCTCAATACCTTCTTTGCATCAGTTTTTACAACAGAAGACCTCAGTGATATCCCTACACCATCGCCGATTCAGATTGATAATTCAGATGTTTTAAGCAATATCACCGTTACAGAGAGAGAAGTATTGAATTGTTTAGATAAACTCAAGGTAAATAAAACGCCTGGACCTGATACAATCTCGCCTAGAGTTCTAAAGGAAGCTAAGGATGAGCTCTCTAAACCACTGACATTACTATTCAATAAATCCTTGCAGTCTGGAACTATGCCCGATCAGTGGAAGCTAGCCAACGTAACACCGATATTCAAAAAAGGCAGCAAATCCCTATCCAGTAACTATCGTCCAATTAGCTTAACCTCAGTTGTATGTAAAATGCTAGAAACGGTCATACGAGACAGACTCGTAAATCACTTAGAGGAAAATAACATACTTAAAGATACTCAACACGGCTTTCGTAAAAAACGTTCCTGTTTAACAAACCTCTTAGACTTCTTCCACGATATCCTCAACCTCTACGATGAGAGTAAAGCTGTAGATATTATATACCTTGATTTTCAAAAGGCCTTTGACAAAGTTCCCCACAAACGTTTACTGCTAAAACTAAAAGCGCATGGAATACAAGACGGTGTGTTGAAATGGATAGAAAATTGGCTCAGCGACAGAAAGCAAAGAGTAGTCATAAACGGTAAGGCATCAAAATGGACCAATGTAAGTAGCAGGGTACCCCCGGGATCGGTACTAGGACCAATTCTCTTTCTAATTTACATCAACGACATAGATGAGGGTCTCACCTGTACAATCTCAAAATTTGCTGACGATACAAAAATTGCAAATAACGTACTCTCAAAAGAACAAGTTGACGATATGCAACACAATCTAGATAAATTGTCACTGTTGGGCCCAAATTTGGCAAATGAGTTTCAATGCGGATAAATGTAAAGTACTACATATCGGATACCTAAATGAGAAAGCAAACTATTCGATGAATGGCACTCAGCTTAAGAATGTAAACAGAGAAACTGATCTGGGAGTAACAATATCGAGTAACCTAAAACCGAGTCAACAATGTTCAGAAGTTGTTAAGAAGGCAAACAAAATAATTGGCTTGATAGGCAGGTCATTTGAGCATATATCCAAAGACGTTATCCTAACCCTTTACAATTCCTTAGTCCGCCCTCTTCTGGAATACTGCGTTCAATGCTGGTGCCCTTACTACCAAAAAGACATAAACAAGCTAGAACGAGTTCAACGTAGAGTTACCAAAATGATACCTAGCCTAAAGAACAAACCATACGAAGAGCATCTTAGATAATTAAATCTATTTCCTTTAACCCAGCGCAGATTAAGAGGTGACTTAATTCAAGTGTTCAAAATCATCAAAGGCATCGACAATATGAACTGTAGTAAGTACTTCACTATCGACCAATCTAATTACATGCGGGGAAACGGTTGCAAAATTATTGGTAAATCTTTTAACTCACACGAATCTAAGAATTTCTTCTTCAATCGAGTTGTCAACTTGTGGAATGGGCTTCCCCGAGACGTTATAGACTGCAGCACCGTTGATTCATTTAAACTCCGCCTATACAAATATCTCGCATCAAACCCGCGACTGACTGCGTTTGTAAATTAATAACTTTATTTTATCCTCCCCTCAGTTACTAACCCATATGTCCCCTACTAACTTCCTAGTCCTGCCACGGACATTAGTTTCAGGGCAGTAGTTCCCTTTCCAATGTTCCCTTACCCACTCTAAACCACTGTTTGGACACTTGATCCTCAGTGTTTTGGAGGACAAGCAGCCTAGAAGGGTCACTAGATATGTTGTTGCTTGATTTCCTTTGTACTCCTTTGTACTTTGTACTCTCTCTCTCTCTCTCTCTCTCTCTCTCTCTCTCTCTCTCTCTCTCTCTCTCTTAATCATTTTTGGTCCAAGGGGGATCTGTCTTGGACCTTACCTGTTTCGCTCCATTAGTTTAGTGGAAATTTTAAGACGCTTCACTTGCTTAATTAGCGGTAATAAGATGTTTCACCCCATTCAAGTGTCTATCTTTATTCTGGCAGAGCGATAACGAGCCTGTAGCATAAAACAAATCGGCTCTTCAAATTAAGCTTGAAGAAGGCTTGGGTGGGCATTTTTTATTAGTTTGAAGGAGTCTGGGAAGGTATTTATGTGTTAGCCTAAGGGAGAAGCTAAAATACATTGTTCGGAAATGGCAAAACAAGCAAAATCCTGAATTAGATGTTAAACTATCATAATAACCCATTATACGTCGGAGAACAAAAATTGAATGTAAATTAAAGAAACAACGTACTGTTAATGTATTCAAGTAATCATAATGGTTTGAGATAATTTAAAGGAGATGAAATGAACAAGACAAGGAAAGATTGAATTTTAAGAGAGGAGAGAGAGAAAGAGAGAGAAACTCAAGTGTCCAGATAAATATACGAGATTTTGAGAGTGAGAGAAAACACACAAGTATTCAGACATACAAAAGAGAGATAGTTATGTAATTACACAAATAGGCTACACAGACTGCACAGACCTTGCGGTCTCTACTAGGTAGTCCGAACTTAATTATAAAATAATGTGCTTTTAAGTGGAAGGTAAGGCTAGCAAAGCAGTAGGCTCTCTCCCCACCCACCACTCCAGAGAAAGAGAGATGTACATAGGTACACTGGCCACACATACCTTACGATCCAAACGAGGTGGTCATGACTTAATTCTAGTAGAGATGGCATATCCAGTAGAAAAGGAAAGTTGAAGGAAAGGAGAGAGAGAGAGAGAGTGAGAGTGGGAATAAGCGAGTAAAAATGAGGTAGTGGGAGAGAAAGTGAGTGAGGGTGGTGATATCCTTGGAGCCTCCATTATAATACGAGGGTCTGACAGCTGCCCGTGACTCTCTTCCTGGTAAAGCTGGCTCTAACTCTAACTCTCTCTCTCTCTCTCGTAATCATTATTATTTATATTATTAAAAATCTCTCTCTCTCTCTCTCTCTCTCTCTCTCTCTCTCTCCTCTCTCTCTCTCTCTCTCTCTCTCTCCTTTAAGGGGACATGGGCCAATTTTTTGGACCACTCTCTCCCTCATGTTTAGTCCCATTAGTTTTCAGATGTTAAGATGTTTGCCCCATTTGTTAGTCGATTTTAAGACCTTTCGCCCCATTTATTCGTAAATATTTAGACTTTTCGTGCTATTTAGGTGTCGATTTTTTCCCTGGCGAACAATAGTGAGCCTGTACTGTTGGAAGAACCGCTTCGCCCAGGAACATTTTTCTACCGAAAAATTTACAAAATAATCTAGAAGGGGGATCTAATGGATGTTTTTTTGTTTTTTTTAATCTGATGGAGGTCTAGGGAGGAAACTAGAAAAATAGTACATGCAAAAATCGCCCAACAAGTGAACCAAGGTAGGCTACAACACATGACCACGACTATTACCCATTTATAGAATATTGGATATTGATCTAAATATGTACTGGACTCAACTGTACTATATATATATATATATATATATATATATATATATATAATTATATATATATATATATATATATATATATAGAGAGAGAGAGAGAGAGAGTACAAAGGAAATCAAGCAACAACAGATCTAGTGACCCTTCTAGGTTGCTTGTCCTCCAAAACACTGAGGATCAAGTGTCCAAACAGTGGTTTAGAGTGGGTAAGGGAACATTGGAAAGGGAATTACTGCCCTGGAACTAATGTCCGTGGCAGGATTAGGAAGTTAGTAGGGGACAGATGGGTTAGTAACTGAGGGGGGGATAAAATAAAGTTATTCATTTACAAACGCAGTCAGTCGCGGGTTTGATGCGAGATATTTGTCTAGGCGGAGTTTAAATGAATCAACGGTGATGCAGTCTATAACGTTTCGGGGAAGCCCATTCCACAAGTTGACAACTCGATTGAAGAAGAAATTCTTAGATTCGTGTGAGTTAAAAGATTTACCAATAATTTTGCAACCGTTTCCCCGCGTGTAATTAGATTGGTCGATAGTGAAGTACTTACTACAGTTCATATTGTCGATGCCTTTGATGATTTTGAACACTTGAATTAAGTCACCTCTTAATCTGCGCTGGGTTAAAGGAAATAGATTTAATTCTCTAAGACGCTCTTCGTATGGTTTGTTCTTTAGGCTAGGTATCATTTTGGTAACTCTACGTTGAACTCGTTCTAGCTTGTTTATATCTTTTTGGTAATAAGGGCACCAGGATTGAACGCAGTATTCCAGAAGAGGGCGGACTAAGGAATTGTAAAGGGTTAGGATAACTTTTTTGGATTTATGCTCAAATGACCTGCCTATAAAGCCAATTATTTTGTTTGCCTTCTTAACAACTTCTGAACATTGTTGACTCGGTTTTAGGTTACTCGATATTGTTACTCCCAGATCGGTTTCTCTGTTTACATTCTTAAGCTAAGTGCCAATCATCGAATACTTTGCTTTCTCATTTAGGTATCCGATATGTAGTACTTTACATTTATCCGCATTGAAACTCATTTGCCAAATTTGGGCCCAATGACAATTTATCTAGATTGTGTTGCATATCGTCAACTTGTTCTTTTGAGAGAGTACGCTATTTGCAATTTTTGTATCGTCATCAAATTTTGAGATTGTACAGGTGAGACCCTCATCTATGTCGTTGATGTAAATTAGAAAGAGAATTGGTCCTATTAGAGAGAGAGAGAGAGAGAGAGAGAGAGAGAGAGAGAGAGAGAGAGAGAGAGAGAGAGAGAGAGAGAGAGAGAGAGAGAGAGAGGGGGAGAGGGGTGCCTACTACCTACCTGTAAGTAATTGGCTGCTTCCATTCCCTGGCCACTGGAGGAGATTGGGGAGAGAAAGAGAAAGTTAGAGAAAGTGAGTGTGTGAGAAAATTAGAGCCTGTGAGAAAATAATGAGTTGTGAGTTAGGGAAAGTGAGAGAGTTTGAGAAAATATATGAGTGTTGTGACTTAGCGAAAGTAAGAGAGTGAGAAAAAGTGAGGGTGAAATTTAAAGTGAGGGAGAGTGAGAAAATGTGAGTGTTGTGAGTTAGAGAAAGTAAGAGAGTGAGAACATATGAGTATGAATAATAAAGTGAGAGTGTGAGGCAATGTGAGTGTGGGAGTTAGAGTAAGTGATAGAGTGAGATCATGCGAGTGTGGAAGTTAAAGTAAGAGAGTGAGATTACGTGAGTGTGGGTGTTAGAGGAAGTACAATAGTGTGGAAGTTAAAGTAAGAGAGTGAGATAATGTGAGAGGTAGTTAGAGCAAGTGCGAGTAAGTTTCCATACCACCCATTCTTCCAACATTGTCACAATCGATAACACATAATAAGATGAAACAAATAATTGGAGGAACAAACAATAACGAAACATACAATATTCAACCAACAAAAACATGATATTAAATAAATGAAATAAACAGATATGTACGGACCTATAACTAACAAGAAATAGCGAAGTAAAAGAAAAACTCAATAAATAATAGAGATAAAGACAACAGAAACGCACATAAAAAAAAACAGCAATAAAACACAATTAACAATATATATAATCAACATACAATAACATAAGCAATTATAAAGCAAAGAAAAACACTTAAAAACCCATAAAACCCAAATCAATAAAACCCCCCAAACGCGTCGCTAAACCCTCTTCAATATTTCACTAAAGGAATCCATTTCTTATGCAACGTGAAAAACTTTGTCAAATTTAATATGCAGAGGATGTCTTTAGTCGCTTTTAACTATGAATAATTGAGGCGGGAAGAAGGGTTTTCGCAGTAGGCTATGGTTTATTGGAAAATAGTTGGAATTTATTAGGCGAAGTTGGGTGAAAAGAGGATATGAGAGAGAGAGAGAGAGAGAGAGAGAGAGAGAGAGAGAGAGAGAGAGAGAGAGAGGTTAATTCATGCAATTTTCATGTACTAGCCCTCACTCTCTCTCTCTCTCTCTATCTCTATCTTGCTATAAAGAAACTTGGGTAGGAAATGTTATAATAAGGGAGTCACATAATACTGTATAATCTAGTTTTATTCATTTCACTCTCAACACCAAACACTTATTAATGAAAGCATGAGATCTTACCGGGATTCCAACCTGGGTTACCACATGCAGATATTAAGGGGAGACTGGCCGTTTGTTTGGTCTATTAATTCATTTATTCATATAGGTTTTTAGTTTAATCCCTAGGCCTCCATCAAGCTTGGAAAATCACCCCCCAGACCCCCCTTCAAGATAAATTTGTACATTTTTCGGTAGAAACCTTTCCCGGCCAAAGGCCGGTTCCTCTTAAAATTGCAGTTTCGCTATCGCTCGCCAGGAAATAATCGACACCTAAATGGCAAGAAAGGTCTTAAAATGGACAACGAAATGGGGCGAAAGGTGTTAAAATCGCCAAACTAATGGGCCGAACGTCTTATAATCTCAAAACTAGTAGGGCTAAACATTAGGGAGAAGGGGGTCCAGCAAAAACGGTCTGTCTCCCCTTAATTCATACAGGTCCGACGACGTCCTTTTCATCATATTCTGGCAACTATTAGATGATTTTAGTCAGCTTTTTAAGAATCAGTGGAAGCTAAAAAGGATTACATGATATAGTCTGCAGCCCTTCAATTGCTAGAGGTCCTTCCTAAGCTGCATAAACTCGTCTGATAGTTGTAAGAATATAACGAAAAGGACGTCACCGGTACAGAAGGGGATAATCTCGATAGAGGGGTTAAGAACACAGAATGAGAAACTAAAAGGAGATAAAGAAGGAAAGTGGGACTACGGAAAATGAGAAGGGAGAAAAGATGAAAAACAATCTTAAAAATCCACGAGAATGAGAGAGAAATCAAATAGACCTTACAAATACACATACATACTCATACATATAGAAATACATATGGTCAAACAGAATGAGGCAATGGGAGACTAACATCGACACATTCATACATCTACACATGAAGACAGACACACACCGAGAAATCCAAACAAGGAGAGAACATATAGAAATTCCTCCCTCCCAACTTCGGCGAAATGGCTATTTGTGTCCAGTTTGTGAATCCATAGCTTAGATTCCGAAGCTTATACACTGCCTCTGAAATATATATATATATATATATATATATATATATGTGTAGTATAGGTATTTATCAAGGTTGAGATAGATACACTGACCACACAGGCCTTACATTCCAAGCAAGGTGGTCAAGACTATTCCAGTGGAGTGAGCAAACCATAGAGTAAAAGTGGAAGGAAAGGATAGCAGAGAAAAATAGAGAGAGAGGGAGAATTCCAAAGTTACATAGATACACAGACTGCACAGACCTTGCGGTCCCTACTAGGCAGTCCGGACTTAATGCTAAAATAGAATTTGCTACAAAATGGAAGTCAAGGATAGCAACGCAGAAGGCTCTCTCCCCACCCACCACGTCCTCTGACCTTTGGTCTGCATGAAATTTAGTTGGGTAAACCAGTCCCCCAGCAGAATGATAAATAATTTCTACTGGAAACTTCATACTAATGAATAAAGTTAAGAAATAATATATACTACTGATGCTTACCTTTTTATTTGTGTACATATAAATAGAGAGAAAGAGAAGCGCGCGCGCACACACAAACGCACACGCGCGAGCCCGCACACATACACACACACGCGCGCGCGCGCGCGCAAGCAATTTCAGATATTCTACATCTAAAATATATATTCAGAATATACTACGGTACTTCTGAAGGTTTATAAATACTTTATAGTGCTCGAGAGAGAGAGAGAGAGATCTTGCCATAAGGAGCGGTTTATTACTACAACTACTAGTACTACTATTACTACTACTACTACTACTACTCATAATAATAATAATAATAATAATAATAATAATAATAATAATAATAATAGTTTTTGCCAGACTCCATAATTCCTGAGAAAGGGTGGCCATAATAATTATAATTATTATTACTGACGTTATTTTAATAATATTAATAATAATTATAATCATTTAAGTAAATACAATATCTATTTCGGTCTATATAAAAAAAGAGTAGGCTACAATAGACTAATAAAAAAATAAGAATGCAAAGACATTAAATCCATTCCCCCCATATAGTTCACCCACGAAAATATCTGACAAAACCAAATATATGTACCACGGGAAAAAAAAAAAAAAAAAAGGGATTTCTTTCCAAGCCATTTCTCCCTTTTTGTCAGGAAAGATGATAAGTCCAAAAATTATATTCATGAAGTTGGAATTTTACCATGGCCGCTGTGAATTTCTTCGACTAGAACATTATGGCCTCAGAATACGGGCTGGGAAATTTGGGGAAAAGCGATGAAATAGAGGCAGGTGCATGTAGTTTATGTATTTCCACGTGTCTTTTATGAAGTTTTTCGTATATGTCTTGAATTTTAGGTTTCGATATATATATAATTAAAAGGTAAGGTACTAACATGTTTAATGGTTCAGTACATATGAATATAATCCAGAAAATGAGATCCAAATTCAGGGGTATTTGTAGCTCTAGCCAAAAAATTTACTTTAAAAATCATTGAAGTCAATAACATATATTATATCATATCAAGTATGTATTAACCATTGAGGACTTTAATATTATACTGTATCATATCTTGTACGTAATAGTTTTATATATCTCTATCTTCCCGATTTTATGTCCTTCACTAATTTTATCCATAATTTTTTGTTTCGCTTGTCTGTGTTTTCTTGTGCATCAATATAATATCCAAGTCTATCTTAATACCTACACTTTCAACCTAAGTATCAATCTAATAAACCCTCAACCTATTTTCTCTATTAAACAATCTATCTATCTCCCTATCCTTTCCATATTAAACAATTTATCTACCTCCCTATCCATCTACCTAAGTATCAATCTAATAAACCCTCGACCTATTCTCTCTATTAAACAATCTACCTCCTTATCCTTTCTCTAGTAAACAGTGTATCTACCTCCCTATCCATCTACCTAAACTAACTAAAAGCCATGGAATACAAGACGGTGTGTTGAAATGGATAGAAAATTGGCTCAGCAACAGAAAGCAAAGAGTAGTCATAAACGGTAAGGCATCTAAATGGACCAATGTAAGTAGCGGGGTACCCCAGGGATCGGTACTAGGACCAATTCTCTTTCTAATTTACATCAACGACATAGATGAGGGTCTCACCTGTACAATCTCAAAATTTGATGACGATACAAAAATTGCAAATAGCGTACTCTCAAAAGAACAAGTTGACGATATGCAACACAATCTAGATAAATTGTCATGTTGGGCCCAAATTTGGCAAATGAGTTTCAATGCGGATAAATGTAAAGTACTACATATCGGATACCTAAATGAGAAAGCAAACTATTCGATGAATGGCACTCAGCTTAAGAATGTAAACAGAGAAACCGATCTGGGAGTAACAATATCGAGTAACCTAAAACCGAGTCAACAATGTTCAGAAGTTGTTAAGAAGGCAAACAAAATAATTGGCTTTATAGGCAGGTCATTTGAGCATAAATCCAAAGAAGTTATCCTAACCATTTACAATTCCTTAGTCAGCCCTCTTCTGGAATACTGCGTTCAATCCTGGTGCCCTTATTACCAAAAAGATATAAACAAGCTAGAACGAGTTCAACGTAGAGTTACCAAAATGATACCTAGCCTAAAGAACAAACCATACGAAGAGCGTCTTAGAGAATTAAATATATTTCCTTTAACCCAGCGCAGATTAAGAGGTGACTTAATTCAAGTGTTCAAAATCATCAAAGGCATCGACAATATGAACTGTAGTAAGTACTTCACTATCGACCAATCTAATTACACGCGGGGAAACGGTTGCAAAATTATTGGTAAATCTTTTAACTCACACGAATCTAAGAATTTATTTTTCAATCGAGTTGTCAACTTGTGGAATGGGCTTCCCTGAAACGTTATAGACTGCATCACCGTTGATTCATTTAAACTCCGCCTAGACAAATATCTCGCATCAAACCCGCGACTGACTGCGTTTGTAAATGAATAACTTTATTTTATCCTCCCCTCAGTTACTAACCCATCTGTCCCCTACTAACTTCCTAGTCCTGCCACGTTAGTGGCAGGGCAGTAGTTCCCTTTCCAATGTTCCCTTACCCACTCTAAACCACTGTTTGGACACTTGATCCTCAGTGTTTTGGAGGACAAGCAGCGCAACCTAGAAGGGTCACTAGATCTGTTGTTGCTTGATTTCCTTTGTACTCCTTTGTACTCCTTTGTACCTATCTGTCAAACAATGTATTTATCTACCCATGTATCTACCTATCTATTCATATTTCCAAGCGATCTATCTTTATATCTATCTACATATATATCTGTTTACCTACCTATCTGACCATATTTCAGAGCTTATTTAGCTAGGCCTATATCTTAATCTACTTAACTACTTATCTACATATAAAGTTATCTGCCGCTTTCAATAATAATAATAGTATTCGTATGGTTACGAATATAGCGCCGGTATCTCCTTCGAAGCTTCACAGGCGCTTGATCACATTAACCAGGGACCATTACCCATCTCCTTTGCTCAAGGAGAGATGGTAACTGCCGGCTATATACCAGAAAACTCGTCAGCCTGAGCAAGAATTGAACGCGAGTCTGCTGGATGGTAAGAAAGTACACTATCACCTGAGCCTGACGGACGGCTGCCTATCGATCTGTCTACCTATCTCCATATAAACCCCTTCTGTACCAGAACGTCTGTATAATTATATTCTAGCTATATTTAGACGATTTTCTGCAGGTTATTAGGAATCGATGGTAGTAAAAAGGGTTAAGTGAGAGAGTTCGAAGCCTGTTAATTGCTGAATTAAATCGTCTAATAGTAGCCAAAATAATGATACAAAAAACGTCGCCGGTACAGAAAGGGTTAACAAGCTAAGTCTCACTCTATATATCCCAACGTGTTTTCTCTATTACGTATAATGATGTATCTACCTATCGATCTACAGCATCTATCATTCTAACTATTATTTTTAACATCGTTCTTAACACCATTAACCCCTAAATGAAATTAATGAAAGCATGTGATTATCCCAAGATTCGAACCTAGGATACCTCGTACAGAACTTACACGCTCTAACCATTACACCATCAAGACAGTTTAATTGCTTATCTCCTTATATAGCCATCATAATTTTACCTGCCTATCTATCTATCTATCTATCTATCTACAGTATCTATCTATCTATCTATCTATCTACAGTATCTATCTATTTGTCCATATTTCTAAGCCCAGTCTCATTCAATTTAACTAAACACGACATAATGTTGTTATCACACAATGTACTTACCAATCTAACCTATCTGTCTATCTATCTATATCTATCAATCTACCTTCATACATAACAAACCTATTTATCTACCTACTAATACACTTATCTATCTATTTATCAGTCCGAATTTCCAAGCCCTTGTCATTTTCAATCTAACTAAACCCCAAGGTGCATTGTCAAGAAAATCTGTCTACCTACCAACCAATCTGCCAATCTATTCATCTACCTACCTATGTATCTTTTTTGTGAAATACTATGACTGACTGACTATCTCCCTATAAATCCAAGCTATATCTATTTAGCTCTCCAATTTCCAAGCAGTTTCTATATTTATAACTAAACTTAAGATATTTACTCTTATCAAACAATATATATATACCTACCTTTCTACCTATATATCTATCTAACTACCTCTATATCCTTATCTATATAACTATATTTCCATATGTGCAAGCTAAGACTCATAAATCTAACCAAACACCAACAAATTTCGACAATCAAACAATCTGTCTTCCTATCTAAGCTATCAATTTATCTATCTACATACCTACCTATTTATCTATCTATCTATCTACCTACCAATTTATCTATCTATCTATCTACCTACCAATCTATCTATTAATCTATCTATCTATATAATATATATATATATATATATATATATATATATATATATATATATATGTATACCTATCTATTTATCTACCTACCATCTCCCTATCCATCTACCTACCTATCCGTCCTTATTTCCAAGCCCAGACTTATCAATGTAACTAACCCCAACGTATTTTGTTTTCTACGTGGAGGTACTTATATAATTTCCTGACTCATCTCTCTCTCTCTCTCTCTCTCTCTCTCTCTCTCTCTCTCTCTCTCTCTCTCTCTCAATTTGTATTTATTTGTGAGCATCAACGTGTTTAGGTCTGGTTTTAGGTTGCGTTTTATTTGTTTTAGATTCCTGTTGTGCTATAGATTATTAGATTCCTTATAGTGTTTAAGGATATATGAACCTTTGGATATCAAGACCTTTTTGGCACGTGTAATAATAATGCATATCAAGAGAGAGAGAGAGAGAGAGAGAGAGAGAGAGAGAGAGAGAGAGAGAGAGAGAGCGCTGCATGGGATGCAAAGTGAGCAATATTCAAATAACCAAAAACATATCGCAGACTCAAGGTTGGAAAAAGGCAGAGCTACCGTGTGAATGAGAAGAGAAAATGGGAATGAGTGAGAGAGAGAGAGAGAGAGAGAGAGAGCTGCATGGGATGCAAAGTGAGCAATATTCAAATAACCAAAAACATATCGCAGACTCAAGGTTGGAAAAAGGCAAAGCTACCGTGTGAATGAGAAGAGAAAATGGGAATGAGAGAGAGAGAGAGAGAGAGAGATTTGATTTTGCCCCGAGGGGCGAGTTTATTGAGCAGCGCCCCCCATCCTGTGAGGGGACAACCACTAGTAGTGAGAGAGAGAGAGAGAGAGAGAGAGAGAGAGAGAGATGCATGGGATGCAAAGTGAGCAATATTCAAATAACCAAAAACATATCGCAGACTCAAGGTTGGAAAAAGGCAAAGCTACCGTGTGAATGAGAAGAGAAAATGGAAATGAGAGAGAGAGAGAGAGAGAGAAAGGTAAAAGTGTGTCTCCCTCCCTCACAGATTTCCCTATATCACTCCAGGCAGACGGTGAGTTATTCTAGGATTCAAGTCTCTCTCTCTCTCTCTCCCTCTCTCTCTCTCTCTCTCTCTCTCTCTCTCTCTCTCTCTCTCTCTCTCTCTCTCTCTCTCATAGTTTTCCAATAGTCTACCCATTCTCGTGGTTGGAGTTGGGGAATATCCAAAATGCATATTCTTATCCTCGGCAGAATTGACCAGTTGCGAGTTTTGTCCCACGAGTTTTGTCAAATACTTCCAGAGATGAAAGATTAGGTAATTCTAAGTAAAAACTGTTATATGCACATAGGTTTTTTGGGGGCATTGTTTTGTAGTTATGAACCCTTAAAGTCGGCATTTTGGTGTTTTTTGTAATTTCTAACCCTGTTTTTCTTCAATAAGATGAGGATAGGAAAAAAATTATGAAGTGTATTATGAAGCATGATATCAATACTTCAAACTGAAGAAACTGAAGAAACCAACAACACTTAATTTTAAGCTCATCATCGCGGAAAGAAGAAATGGGCTACAGAGGATTTTTGGTGTTTTCTGTCAGTTTAAACCCATTTTCCGAGTAATGAAAATGAATAGCGATAACGTTAATATAAATGCTGTATGATGGTGCATGGTATCAATAATTAATGAAAACACCAAAAAAATACTTTGTAGCTTCTTTCTTCTTTCTGTGATGATGAGCTTAAAATTAAGTTTTGTTGGTTTCTTGTAATATTCAACTCCATGTCAAGCGAATATGAAGTACGGTGTAGGGAAGTTTGTGGCGTCAGTTTGAAGTATTGATATTATGCTTCATAATACACTTTATATATTTTTTTTTTCCTATCCTCATCTTATTGAAGAAAAACAGGGTTATAAATTACAAAAAACACCAAAATGCCGACTTTATTGGTCCACAATTACACAACAATGCCCCCAAAAGCCTATGTGTATATAACAGTTTTTACTTAGAATTACTTAATCTTTCACCTCTGGAAGTATTTGACAAAACTCGCGGGACACCCTGTATGATCCGACGTCCTGGGGTTATTATGATATTGTATTTAAACATTATTGAGGATTTAGATACGGTAGTTTTTGCCATTTTCGAGCAATGTACGTTAGTTTGTCCCCTGGGATAACAAAAATCCCTTCCAAGACTTCCTTCAAACCCCCCCCCCCCCCCCCCCCCCCCCCCCAAAAAAAAACAAAAAAAAATGATAATAATAATAATAATAATAATAAATATGTAAATAAAATGGCCACCCATAACCCCTTCCAGCTAAGTTTGAAATTTTTTCGATAGATGTAGTGGTTGTGAAGGTGGTAGGCGGTGATTGTAATGGTAATGGTTGTTATGGTGGTTGCAGGGCTAATATCAGTAGTGACAGCAAAGTTACAGGCTCGCTATCGCTCCCCTAGAAAAATAAATAAACATCTGAATGGGGTTAAGCATCTACTATCACCAAACTAACTTAATGGAGCGAATCACGGGAAATCCAACCCATTGTATCCATTCGACCCATTCAGCCTACTGTTTTAAGACGTTTACCCCATCCAGGTGTCAATATTTTCCTGGCGAGCGGTAGCGAGCCAGCATATATATATTTTTGTTTTGAAAGCAAGCTAAATTTGTACATTTTTCGATAGAACAATTTCTCCGGCGAAGCCGGATTTCTCCATACAATGCTGGCTCGCTATCGCTCGCCAGGAAGAAATTGACACCTGGATGGGGATAAACGGCTTAAAGCAATTGGCTGAATGGGGCCGAATGGATACAAGCCAGGGAAAGAGAAAAGGAGAGAATGATAAAAAAAAAAAAAAGTGACCCCCCTTAAGTATGGATGGAAACAACATGACAAGAATAATGTGCCGTTAATTATGATAATATGCTGGATAAGAAAATACACTTCTAATTCAATCGTACTAATTATCCTTCCATTCAGAAATCATGCAGTGTACAGTCGCGCTAATAAGTGATGTCTTGGTACCAGGTATCTTTTGATCAATAATAATTGGTATCGGCAATATCTAAGCTTCTATTTCGTCATATGGAGTAAAATATACTAACATGCTCCTACACTTACCCACCCTATTCAACATCTGACAGACGTTAATACGGCACAGAGAAAGCCAAACGTAATGACAGCTGGGAATTGACTTATTAGCGTGACCGTACGCAGATTTATGTGGCCAACTGTACAACATAATAAGGAAGGGACTGGAGTTCTCGAAAAGGGGCTCCAGTCCTGAAAATGGGGATGGGCCGGTTTTCTGGACCACTTTCTACCTAATGTTTAGCCCCACTAATTTTGATATTATAAGACGTTCGGCCCATTAGTTTGGCAATTTTAACACCTTTCGCCCCATTTCGTTGTCAATTTTAAGACCTTTCATGCCATTTAGGTGTCGGTTTTTGTCCTGGCGAGCGATAGCGAGCTTGCAATTTTAAGAGGAACCGGCCTTCGGCCGCGACATTTTTCTACCGAAAAATGTACAAATTTATCTAAGGGGTGTTTTTCTAAGCTTGATGGAGGTCTAGGGAGGAAACTAAAAAAATATAATATGAATAAATGAATTAATAGACCAAACAAACAGTCGTCTCCCCTTAACACTACATAGCAAGGGACTGAAGCTCTCGAAAAAAGGCTCTAGTCCTGACGCGATGCTTGACTTACAGTGTGCTGGCTTAATAATCCAGAAGGGTTGATAGCCTCTGAAGTCCTATTTTAATATAATGAGTTGATATATAAAGGGTAGGCGTCCTATATTTGATAGTAGAACTACCTAGGTTAATTTACTGTAGTAAATGCATGGCCCCTACCCTGGTATAAATCAATAAGGTCTAAGGCAATCGAGTTGACATTTCTACCATTAGGAAAGAGACAACCAGGGAATAGGTTTTGAAATTGGCAGCCCATTTGCTCTAACCCTAAGTAATCTAGCGCCAGGTTAGGGGTCATGAGTTTAGCCTAATTACACTTAATTAACTATAGTTATAGTGGTAAAAGTTGCAGAGGATATAGCAATGGTTGTAGGCCAAGTGGTGATCATATAGGTGGCGCCAGCGAACTATAGGTGGCGCCAGCGAACTATAGGTGGCGCCAGCGAACTATAGGTGGCGCCAGCGAACTATAGGTGGCGCCAGCGAACTATAGGTGGCACCAGCGAACTATAGGTGGCGCCAGCGAACTATAGGTGGCGCCAGCGAACTATAGGTGGCGCCAGCGAACTATAGGTGGCGCCAGCGAACTTGACAATGATCTGGACCCCTTAACTTCTTATAACTCGAAATGAATAAAAGCAATCGGGCTGACGTTTCTATCATTTGGAAAGAGTCCACCAGGAAGTGGATATTTACAGCCAGTTTGCTCTAGGCCCTTTTCAGATACAGAGAGGTCAGGGATCAACATTATTGACAAGTTCGTTGCCGCTGTCTTATAGGCCTAGTAAGTGCAGTTATAGTGGCAGTGATAGTAGTAGACTGCGTAATAGTGAAATGTGGTAGTGGTAGATGTTAATGGCTGTGGTGGTGCAAAATGGTGGTAGTAGTGGTAGTGATGTTTGTGGGTGTAGTAGTGGAAAATGTTAGTGGTTGTAATAGTAGTGGTAGTGATGTTAGTAGATATAGTGGAAGTTGCAGTGGTTGTATCAAGGATGGTAGCAAAGGTTAGTGGTGGTAGTTGTGGTAATTATGTTAGTGGAATTAGTAGTGGTAGTAGTGATGTCAGTGGTGGTAGTTGTAGTGGTTCTATCAGTGGTGGCAGCAAATGTGGCAGTGGTGGAAGGTGGTCAGAAACTCAGCCAACTGTGTAAACTAAACCGGGGACGCTTTGTGAGATTGGTAGGCAGGCAGAGGAAGGGTAGGCAGGGGTAAGGCAGAGGAACGGTAAGCAGGGGTAAGGCAGAGGAAGGGTAGGAAGAGGTAAGGCAGAGGATGGGTAGGCAGAGGTAAGGCAGGCTAGAGTAGGCAGAGGAAGGGTAGGCAGAGGTAAGGCAGGGTAGAGTAGGCAGGGTGGGGTCGGCCGGCAGAGGAAGGGTAGGGTAGACAGGGGTAAGGCAGGGTAGGGTAAAGCAGGGTAGGGTAGGGTTGGTATGGGTAAAGCAGGGTAGGCAGGGGTAAGGCAGGGTAGGGTAGTCAGGGGTAAGGCAGGGTAGGGTATTCAAGGCAGGGTAGGGTATTCAAGGCAGGGTGGGGTAGGCAGGGGTAAGGCAGAGTGTTGGTATTTAAGGCAGGTGTATAAGTTGAAGTAAGGTAGACAGAGTAGAGTAGAGGTAGAAGAGAAGAGAGAGAGAGAGAGAGAGAGAGAGAGAGAGAGAGAGAGAGAGAGAGAGAGAGAGAGAGAGAACTAGGGAGAGACTGAACGAGAGCAAGAGAGACCGAACGAAAGCGAGAGAGAGGCGGGAAAAAGAAAGATTATTTTGATCTAAGAGGAGGATGATAAATGGGAGACGTGCAGGCCTTAGGCGAGAGTCCTGCAGAAGGGCGTCAGATTTGTCGAGAGAGAGAGAGTGTGTGTGGGTGTGTGTGTGTGTGGTTACTTATTAAATAGTTGTGAGTGAAAGTTAAACCATAACAGAGAGTTACATAAATAAAGATGGCGTCTCAATGATCTTGCAGTCCATTTGAAGGTGATACACTAAGTCTAGATATTAAAATATTCGTTCAATGTGAAGTGGTCCATTCATTATAGGTATGCCAGAAACCTGACCCCTATCCTCTGTAGCTCAAAAAGGGCTAGAGCAAACGGGCTGTAAAATGATACATCAATTCCCTGGCTAACCCTTCCTGAATAGTACAAATATTACCTCGCTTATTCTAGTCGTTTCTGAGTTATGGAGGTTAGTAGTCGAGAGTTTTGCCCTACCTATAATGAGTGGGCTATATAGTCTTTGTTAAGGGAGCCCACCTCGATGTTTTCTCTTTCTCTCCCTCTCTCTTTGGTTTGTATCCATTCGGCCTCATGTAGCCTACTGTTTTAAGATGTTTACCCCCATCCAGGTGTCAATATTGTCCTGGCGAGCGGTAGCAAGCCAGCATATATAGAATTTTGATTTGACAGTAAGCTAAATTTGTACATTTTTCGATAGAAAAATGTCTCCGGCGAAGCAGATTTCTCCATACAATGCTGGCTCGCTATCGTTCGCCAGGAAGAAATCGACACCTGGATGGGTATAAACGTCTGAAAACAGTTGGCTGCATGGAGCCGAATGGATACAAGCCAGGGAAAGAGAGAAAAGGAGAGAAATATTTAAAAAAAAACGGTGACCCCCCCTTAAATAGTTTAAGATTCATGTAAGGTTGGTGAGGTTTTTACTCTAGAAGATAGCAAATTCAAGAGAGAAACAAGATATATGTCCATAGATTCACGTATAATTACATAAGATACTCTTACCACACAGACCTTGCGATCCAAAATAAGTGACTAGGAAGTTATTATTTGTGTAGCGGTAGCAGATCCCCTAATAAGGAAAAGTGCAAATCAAGAATGAGAGAGAGAGAGAGTAAGAAGCTCTGAACAATTTAGGAAAGGAGACAGAAATGTGAGAGTGGGGGACGGTGGGGGGTGGGGGGTCTGAGAAGGAGATCTATTTTACATAGATTTACATGGATACACTGGCCACACAGAGCTAACGATCCCAGTAAGATGGTCGTGTAATTCATATTTAGTAGAGATAGCAAACACCAGAGGAATGACATTTCAAAAGGAGCATTGCAAAGCACATCGGCACACGCAGAGAGTGTTACACAGATTTACACAGATACTCAGACCACACAGGCCTTGCAGTCCCTATTTGGTGATCCGGCCTTTAATACTACTAGTAGAATAATAGGACAGAAAAGTAGAAGGCTTTCTCTGCACCCTCCTACCCATCCGGCTAAAAAGACGAACAGAAAAGTAGGATGAAGTGTAACCTTGTGCAAGGAAATTTTGTATAGAGTATAAAAAGAAATTAGTTCGAAGGGGAAATTATAAATACCTACTGATTAATTCGTATGAGAGAGAGAGAGAGAGAGGAAAACAGGCTGTCAACAAACACATATACAAGTTCCCTGACCTGCACATCAAATAAACAAATCAATAACAAATCGTCCTGCACTCACTTCAGACCAACAGATACGAACCCTCCAACCTTTTTATAAGAAGCACCCAGTCACTTTCGTTACAGTAGCCAGCATGTTGTTTACCTGGATATAAGCACCTTTTGTCGAGAAACGCTACTTTTCTCATATTGATTCTACAGGTCACTAACGAATTCATTCTGTTAGCAAACGTTGACAACACAGTGCTTCTCCTCTAATAGTGCAATATTCTGTCGGCCAACTTCATATACAGTACAGTATATCTAATTATATTGATGAATTCCTCGCCTTGCAGTCCATCAACTTGTGTAAACCACAGTTAACACAAATATGTCGCGTGTCGGTTTTCAATACGAATTGCTGGATCTCCAGTTTACCAATTGTTGTTTAAATATATTTATAAACATAGAAGGATATTGTGGACACCACTTGACGGATTTTTTCTGCTAACATTTTGCTTTTAGCTTCTTCAGATCATTAGTTGTTGGACACCCTTCTTTTCTCCAATTTAGAATTGTAACATTACTTATTAGGCTCACTGAACATTTAATGTCTTGAACTATACAACTTAAATAAAAGGATTACGAAGAAAATCAAACAACACAAGTTTGCTGGCCCTTACCTGATTTAGGGCACAGATGCAAAAAGGCCTTTAAATTGTTACTTCTAGGATATTATATATTTAGGCATACGGTATTTATAATGTTGATCAGTTGTTGTTGATTTTGTATAAAAGAGCAGTGTTGCAATAAACAACCACATAAAGTAATTTGAGAAGTAGGGATGAGGAACCATCAAATTTAACATCAGATGGCAAGAAGAGACATCAGTGGGTATGCAATACGGCCTTTACAAACACAGAAATGGGGGAATATTTCCTCAGAAAAGATTGTGTGACCCCAAAGCTGGCAAGAGCGACTTGGTTTGTTTACACGTGACGTCATAGGACGAGTCCACCCCATCGTGGTCCGCCTTTCAATGAGAGTCTTGTTTTGATCCACCAGGGCGTTTTTGTGTATGCATGTATGTGAATCTGTTTGTGTGTGAAGGAGAGAGGGAGTTTTTAAATGTTGGTGTTTGTCTGGTGGGTTTACTGAAGAGAGGGAGAGAGATGTGAGGGGAGGAGAATTGAGATGAAAAGAAAGGATAGGTGCATTGTAGAGAGGGAGAGAGATGTGAGGGGAGGAGAATTGAGATGAAAAGAAAGGATAGGTGCATTGTAAAGAAATACAAAGAGTTGAAAGAAATCGAATTTTCCAAAAGATCATGTGAACAATTTTAGGAAGATACTGTAGGTATATAAAAGAGTGCACAGTAAAACATATTTACAATCTCTGCATAGTGTGCCAACAGATCTTTTATGTGACGAATAATAACAGGCCATGTATATAGCCTGATATCACTGATCTGAACGAGTAACGACTTTGATAAAAACAAATTCCATGGTTATATTTTGGTATTTTCATTAGATTAATCTAACCTAAACAAATTATAAATAATAAAAGACTTAACTTACTGGTTACGTAACCTTGTCGATACTTCTGAGCTACAAGGTTATAATATTCTGATGATGGTTTGAAAGACGTATTAAAACTTGGTTGTGACTACAGGGACCGCAGAGTGACTATTGTTCTGATGGTTGCAGGGGAGGCGGGCAACAAAACAGTCACAGAATCAGGTTGTATACATGGACTTCCCAAATTAATCAACCTATACTATTAAGTAACAACCCGTTCTTAACATTAATCATCAATTATTACAAGCCCCAATGCACTTGCATAAACTAATGAAAGCATATGGTCCTACCGAGATTCGAACTCGGGACACCACACCCAGAAAATTAGCAGCTAAACCATTACACCATCAACACAGTGAAAGGTTGGATACGCGATCACGATTAATATCCATTTTCGAATTTGTTATATCAATGTATTCATGTACTCGACCCAACCTCAAGGGGAGGTGTGGTGGAGTGGTCATGCCACTGGATTGGTAATCCAATGGACCCGGGTTCAAATCCCGATATGTCAATGGGAAGATATTATTGGGATTGAATTTGTGCTGTACCTAGTATCAGTGCATTACCACAAAGCCCACCGAAATGCCAAAAAAATACCCTCATTGTTCCCTGATTAAATAACACTGTATGAATATTCCCATATTCAAAATATGTTACAGGGGGACAATGCCTAGTGAGTTCACTGCTCAATAGGTGGCGTTCTGAGAGTGAGGGTCTGAGTCTGGAGGGTGAGACGGTGAAGCGCTTGAACGAAGCAACCAGCCGCTTCAGAGATGGAGCTGCTTCGAGCCATGATGGATGCTTCGCATGTCTCACTCCCCAGACTGGACCAAGACCTCACGGGCTTCACCGTGTTCAGCAGTGAACTGTACAGGCTCTCAGCCTATGCCCGAGAGGGAGTAGTTGAAATATAGGGAAAAAAAAAAAAAAAAAAAAAAATATTCATTTGTACCTTCTAGGCATGGGTTTATGCTCTAATCATATCGAAACCAAAACATTTTGCTATAATGATTGCAAAATTAATTTGGCATTTTAAATACTGGTACTAATTTCCCTCGCAGTCTACATAATTACAACGAAAAGGGATCGCGTATTCAAAACCAATCCTCATAGATTAATTTATTTCAGGAAGATTTAGAACCCTTGTTTAGCCTCTTCCTAATTACCATGTACTTTCCGAGTGCTGGAAAACATAATTGGATTGTATATTCGAGAATAGTCCGCATTAGATCATATTTTTAGAGTATAATGACTATCTATTCTTACATTTAAAAAGGACTACTATGTCGTGAAAACAATGACTAGTCCTATCTACTTTCCGTCATATACGGAAACTGATTTAAGTTTATCTAAGCATGTATAGGCGTTCTTATCTATTTTTTTCAATAGAGAACAGCCTAATTTGGGATGTAAACGGCCTACATGCATCGCCTTGCAATTCAAGATGTATCGCATCCCTTGCAATTCAAGATGTATCGCATCTGCCATATCTCAAATCATCCATACAGTTTGCCAATACCCATGCTGAAGTGTTCATTCTATTTAGGAATGCTCAAGATAAAAACAAAAGTACGAACAGAATAAAGAAAAACAAGGGCTGGGCAGGAGAGAGAGAGAGAGTAACCGTCAGAGAGAGTGTGTGTGTGTGTGTGTGTGTGTGTGTGTGTGTGTGTGTGTGTGTGTGAGAGAGCAGGGGGAAGGAGGAGAGACAGACGTTGGAGCAAAGAGACCAAGATTCAGACATAAAGCGAGAGGAACGTTGAACAGCGAGTTTGTGGCAAAGAAGCTTACAGCAAGACCGGGGGAGGGAGGAGAGCCGAGTGTTGAGACCAGATATTGCACAAACTAACAAGCAAGAGAGAGAGAGGGCAGTGTGTATGTGATTATATGTACCTAGTTTGTAAATATATTTTGTTTTCAATACTTGATTATTAATGGCAATGGCGGAGTTGTTTCCATTTTGAGAGAGAGAGTATAAAGACTGTGTTAACCCCTTCTGTACCGGAGACATCTCTTTAATTATTATTCTAGCAATATTTAGATTATTTTGTGAAGTTTAAGAAGGATCTGTGGTAGTAAAAACGATTAAGTGCGATAGTTCGAAGCCTGTTAATTTATATTGAATAAAATCGTCGAAAAGTAGCCAGAATAAAGTTACAAAGACGGCACCGGTACAGAAGGGGTTCAACGTAAGTAGATAACAAACTTAATTTACAACAAACTAAAGAAGAGTAAAGAGATGGCTGATAACAATATACGTGTCAAAATTGTAACTACCACAACTACCAACACTACCACAACTACCAACACTACCACAACTATCAACACTACCACAACTACCAACACTCCCACAACTATCAACACTACCACAACTATCAACACTACCACAACTATCAACACTACCACAACTATCAACACTACCACAACTACTAACACTACCACAACTACCAAAACTACCACAACTATCAACACTACCACAACTACCAAAACTACCACAACTATCAACACTACCACAACTATCAAAACTACCACAACTATCAATACTACCACAACTATCAACACTACCACAACTATCAACACTACCACAACTATCAACACAACCACAACTACTAACACTACCACAACTACCAAAACTACCACAACTATCAACACTACCACAACTACCAAAACTACCACAACTATCAACACTACCACAACTATCAACACAACCACAACTACTAACACTACCACAACTACCACAACTATCAACACTACCACAACTATCAACACTACCACAACTACCAACACTACCACAACTACCAACACTACCAACACTATCACAACTACCAACACTACCACAATTATCAACACTACCACAACTACTAACACTACCACAACTACCACAACTATCAACACTACCACAACTATCAACACTACCACAACTACCAACACTACCACAACTACCAACACAACCACAACTACCAACACTACCACAACTACCAAAACTCACACTTTTCGTCTCCCCGAGTCTCCTTAATCCATTCCCAGACACTTTCAAAGATTTCTTCCATCCTCTTCCCTCCTTCATTTCTTCAGTTGTATCCTTCCTTCTTCTTTCTCTCTCTAACTCAATGTATTCTTTCCTTCCTTCTCCCATTTCTTGTATTTCCTTCCTTCTCCCATTTCTCTGCTTTCCTTCTTTCTTCCCTTTCTTACATATTCATCTTTCATTCCTTCTTCTTTTCCTTCATCTCAGTTTCTCCTCCCTTCCTCCATTTCACCCTAACCCACTTAATCACTTCCTTCTTTAGTTCCTCTCCCGCTCCCAACACTTTCCTTGGTCTCTCTCACTTCCTTCCTTCCGTCCTTACTTGCACTTCCTTCCTCCCTCTTTGCTCCCTTCCTTCCACTCATATGTCTTCATTCCTACCTCTTAGCCTCTTCTTTTCCTTTCTTCCTTCCTCAGTACCTTTCAATTTCCTTTTTACTTTCTTCCTGTTTCCTTGTTCTTCCCTTCTTCAGTCCTTTCCTTCCCCCCTCCCCTGTTACGTCCTGCCTTCTCCCCTCTCCATGTTCTTCCTACCTTCTTCCTTGCCTGTTCCCTTCCTTTATCCTGCCTTCCTAATTCCCTACTGATTTCCTTTCTTACATCGCTCCTTCAGTTCCTTCTTCCATCCCCTCTTCCCTTTATATCTAGGTGCAGTTTCTTCTTTCTTCCTTCCTTCCATTTAAATGTTTGTTTTTTCGCTCCTTCCATTCACATTTTTCCCCTTCCTCCTCTCTTTCATCCCTCCCTCGTTCACTTTGTCTTCTTTTTACTCTTCATGCTCCTGTATTTTCTTCACTTTTTTCTAACCTGCTGCTCCTTCTTGCCTTCCTTGTCCATCCTTCCTTCTTTCTTTCCACCCTTACTTCCCTCCACCCCTCCTCCCTTCCTTCCTTCTTTCCATTATTCATCATGTTATTCCTTCCTTCCGTCCTTCTTTACTTCTTCCCTCTTTCTCTTCTTATCACCTTTCTTTGTCAGTGCCTTCCCTGCCTCCTATCTATCTCCCTTCATTCATCCCTCCCTTACTTCCTTCCTCCTTCCCTACTTCTTCCTTCCTCCCTCTTTTCCTTAGTTCTTCTCCCCTGCCTCCCTCTTTTCCCTATTTTTCCCTCCCTCCCTTTCTACCCTACTCACCACTCCCTCCATATTTTCCTCACTTCTACCCTCCCTCCCGCTCTTCCCTCATCTACCCTCCTTCCCTCCCTCCCTTACTTCTTCCCTCCCTTACTTCTTCCCTCCCTCCCTCCTCCCCCCCCCTTATCCTACCTCCTACCCCTTGCATCCTCCCTTCAGAACAGTTTATTTTGTTTTATATATATTCCAGATACCATTAGACTATTTCATTCTGTTTAGGAAGGATCTGTGATAGTCAAAAGGTTTATGGAGATGCACTATACCTCTAGATGGCATTCCAAAGATACACAAAATCGTCTAATGAAAGCCAAAACATATGATAGGCTTGCATCGACCACACTGAAATGGTTAAACTCCTCTCCACTTCAAATTAATTTACAAATTAATCTCAAAGGGAGAGCTAACGGATTATTTCAAGTTTGATAGAGGGCTATGGAGGAAACTAAAAATATATGAATATGTAAATAAAGACCCCCCAAAAATAACCACTGTCCCTTTAAAACCTCAACGCAACCCCAATTCTACCTAACTGGAATTATATCTATGTCTATGTAATCAGAATTAATCTAAGAACTAAATATTACTGGAATTATATGAGTCTTGGGACCTCTATGTAACTCCCAAACTCTATATAACTGGAACTATATATGACTTGGGACCTCTACGTAACCTCAAGGCTATATAAGACTTGAAATGTATGTAACGTAGAACGCTATATAAATGGAATTACATGTAACTCATCCTATGTAATCAAAATCAATGTAATCAATATATAAGTGGAATTATATGTAACTTAGAAGCTTTATATACCCCTCAAACTCTATACAACTTGAACTATGTAATTTAAGACCTTTATGCAACCTCAAAACTCTATGTACCTGGAACTATATGTGACTTTGGACCTCTATATAACCTCAAAGCTCTATACAACTATCACTGTATGTAATGTAAAACCTC
>JBAKBP010030038.1:10000-26279 GCA_037953745.1 Lithodes maja | reverse complement strand
TCCCCTTAAGGCTGGGGGAGTTCATTTTAACCCCTTCTATACCGACGTCGTCTCATTTTTACTTTATTCTGGCTTCTATTCGATGATTATAGTCAGTTTAAAAAGGGCCTCCAGCAATTAACAGGCTTGGAACTATCTCACTTAAGGGGGTGACCTGTTTTTGTTCTGTCCTTTTCTATCTTTCTGTGGCTTGTATCCATTTGGCCCCATTCAGCCTACTGTTTTAAGACGTTTACCCCCATCCAGGTGTCAATATTTTCCTGGCGAGCGGTAGCGAGCCAGCATATATATTTTTTGTTTTGATAGCAAGCTAAATTTGTAAATTTTTCGATAGAAAAATTTCTCCGGCGAAGCCGGATTTCTCCACACAATGCTGGCTCGCTATCGCTCGCCAGGAAGAAATCGACACCTGGATGGGGATAAACGTCTTAAAACAGTTGGTTAAATGGGGGAGAGTGGATACAAGCCAGGGAAAGAGAAAAAAAGTAGAGAAAGATAAACAAAAAAACGGTGACCCCCTTAAACACGTTATCTTAATAAACCTATTAAGGGGGGAAGGGTTTATTTATTGGTCGGTGTATTTATATATGTTTTAGTTTCCTCCTTAGACCTCCATCAAGCTTAAAAAAACATCCCCAAGATCCCCCTTCTAGATAAATGTGTACATTTTTCGATAGAAAGTTTGTCTGGCTCCTCCTAAATTTACAGGCTCGCTATAGCTCGCCAGGAATAAATCGACACCTAAATTGCACGAAAGGTCTTAATATTGACAAAGTAATGGGGCGAAAACTCGTAAAATTGCCAAACTAATGGGCCCAACGTCTTAAACTTTGAAAACTGGGGCTAAACATGGGGAAGAAGGGGGACCAGAAATTCAACCATCTCCCCCTATGCTAGGCTAGGTTAGTTGTGGGTGAAGCTGTTTTGAATGGGACCAAATTAGAGGTTGGAGGAAACGACTTGTAGGCGAAACGATCCTTGAACCCTGTGGAGAGAGAGTGAGAGTGTGTTAGAGTGAGTGACTGTGTGTGAGAGAGAATGTGTGTGTGTGTGAAAGAGAGAGAGAGAGAGAGAGAAAGAGAGAGCACGATTAAGGTGTATTTTTAGACTCGCCTTCACAAACGCACTTTTCAGTCCTCATTAGTCATCATGTGTCTGCTCTCTCTCACAGACACACACATACACACACAGTCACTCACTCTCACACATTCTCTCACAAGTCACTCACTCTCATACACTCACTCTCACTCTCTCACACACTCACTCTCACTCTCTCACACACACTCAAACGCACACACACACATTCTTTCACACAGTCACTTACTCCCAGTCACTTACTCCCACACACTCACTCACACACACTCACTCACACACATTCTCTCTCTCTCACACACACACCCACATTCTTTCACTCTCTCTCTCTCTCGCTCTCACACACACACACACACACATTATCTCACTCACACACACACATTATCTCACTCACACACACACACACACATTATCTCACTCACACACACACACACATTCTCTCTCTCTCTCTCTCTCTCTCTCTCTCTCTCTCTCTCTCTCTCTCTCTCTCTCTCTCTCTCACACATTCTATTATAATGTTCGCTGCACATGGGGCTATTCAGATATCGATACTCCTCAATCTCCGTGCCATTCAATTTAGTCTGGCACTATTATCGCTCATTTGTATTCCTCATATTAGAACCTGTTTCCATCTATTGCTATATTGGATGCTGTTACTTCCTATTGGTGTTATTGATATTATTAGTTGTGTTAATTTGTCTATATGCTATATTTTCTTCTGGCTGTTTAGAGGGAACGACCTAAGCGTATATAAAAGTATATCTATGTTTTATTAATTTTACCGCAACACCAAACACCTCCCAATTGAAATTAATGAAATCATATATGTGATCCACCAGGATTCGAACCCGGGTTATCACACACAGATTTGTAGACACCTTAACCATTACACCACCAAGGCATTTAAAAGGCAGTGGTGGTGAAAATAGAACTTCATATACCTTATACTGTATATACAGGTATATATATATATATATATATTATAGGGCAATTTCTGTCTTGTCTGTCTGTTTGTTCATAAACTTCTCCCTCAGTTTTAAAGATGGAGAGCCCATACTTGGCATGAGGTAGGGGGTACCAGAATAGGTTTAAAGCCTCTCAACCCCGGGGGGGGGGGGGGGGGGCTCTTCTGTCTGTCTGTTCACGAACAACTCCCTCAGTTTTCAAGATGGAGAGCCCATACTTGGCATGCATATTAAGGGGGTGCCACAATAGGGTTTAAGACCCTCACCCCCATGGGGGGGAGCCCCCAACTCCCTCAGTTTTCAAGATGGAGAGCCCATACTTGGCATGCATACTAAGGGGGTGCCAGAATAGGTATTAAGCGAACAATATTTTTCCCATCCCCCTCTCAACTCCTTCAGTTTTCAATATGGAGAGCCCATACTAGGCATGTATACTAAGGAGGTGCCAGAATAGGTCTTAAGCAAAACAAAATTTGTTCCCTCACCCCAGGGGGTGGGGGGGGGACCCTTAGTTTGCAAGATGGAGGGCCCATACTTAGCATGCATAGTTAAGGGGGTGCCAGAATAGGTTTTAGGCAAACAATTGTTTTGTCTCCTCAACCCCAGGGTGGAGGTGGGAGCTCCCCCCCAACTCCCTCAGTTTTCAAGATGGAGAGCCCATACTTAGCATGCATAGGTCTTGTTAGGTTTGATTTACTATTATTTTCCCCCGAGTAGCGCAAGGTACCTCAGCTACTATATATATATATATATATATATATATATATATATATATATATATATATATAGTATATATACTGTATATTACTGCATAGATATAGTGCGTCGTTCCATTACTTATATTAATATTAAATAGTTTCAGTATTGGTGTTAATGGATTATAATTATCATGTTCTTATTTGTATGTCCCCTTTACCATACTAGGGTGACTGACCTGTGTTTTATACATATGAGTGGTGGAGGTGGTGCCGTTCATAAGAAACCATGTAACTCAAATTTGGGATCTTTACATTTATATCAACTCCTGCTTGTCAGTTTATGTAGCTAATGTACAGTATATATATATATATATATATATAATATATAGATAAAGTGAGAGAGTGTATGTGTGTGGGGCCTTTCACCCCATGTATTTGTCAATTTTAAGACCTTTCGTGCCATTTAGGTGTTATTCTTTCTAGCAAGCTTGCAATTTAGGAGCAACCTGCCTTCGGCCAAGGCATTTTTTACCGAGAAATGCACAAACTGATCTCGAAGGGGGTCTTGGGAGTATTTTTTAAGCTTGATAAACCCTCATTTAACAGCTGCCAGACCAAAGAGGCTCGTGTGAATCCTTTATATCCCCTCCCCCTATCTCTCTATCTCTCTCTCTCTCTCTCTCTCTCTCTCTATATATATATATATATATATATATATATATATATATATATATATATATATATATATATATATATATATATATACACACACACACTGTCAACATAACATGAGTTGTAATTTTTATCACTTGCCATTAATCGGGTTTTCATAATTCAACTAAAATTAAGCCGTGACCATCTCACTTGGATTGTGAGGTCTGTATGGTCAATATATCTGAAAAGATCTATCTCTCTATCTATCTATCTATATCTATCTATCTATCTTTCTCTCTCTCCTGAAGCTTATTTTCGCGGCCGGAACTCATCTCTCTCTCTCTCTCTCTCTCTCTCTCTCTCAGCTTATTTTCGCGGCAGTAACTCATGTCCATTTGCCGCTGGGATTGTAAAGAACCAACTCGCCGTAAATGAATACACGCAAACAAACATTCTCGCATTTTGGATTTTTTCTTTTTTTATATCCGGGGGGTTCTACGTAACGATGTCGCTCTTGGTTTCAACTTTTAAGGGTGTAGTGATTATTGGTTGGTTTATATATTTATGTATTTATTTATTGTATAGTAACTTCGCTAGACCTCCATCAAGCTTAGAAGAAAGAAAAAAAACATAGACCCCCATTCAAGATAAATGTGTACATTTTTCGCTTGAGAAATATCCCTGCCGAATTCCTCCTATAATTACAGGCTCGCTAGCGCTCGCCAGAAAAAAATCGACACCTAAATGGCACGAAAGGTTTATATATTGACAAAGAAATGAGGCGAAAGGTCTTAAATTCGCCAAAGCAATGGAATGAACGTCTTATAATCTCAAAGCTAACTGGCCTAAACATGAGGGAGGCAAAGCAACTACCTCCCCCTTAAGGCTGGGGGAGTTCATTTTTAACCCCTTCTATACCGACGTCGTCTCATTTTTACTTTATTCTGGCTTCTATTCGATGATTATAGTCAGTTTCAAAAGGGCCTCCAGCAATTAACAGGCTTGGAACTATCTCACTTAAGGGGGGTGACCTGTTTTTGTTCTGTCCTTTTCTATCTTTCTGTGGCTTGTATCCATTTGGCCCCATTCAGCCTACTGTTTTAAGACGTTTATCCCCATCCAGGTGTCAATTTTTTACTGATGAGCGGTAGCGAGCCACCATATTTTTTATTTTTGTTTGACAGCAGGCTAAATTTGTACATTTTTTGATAGAATAATTTCTCCGGCGAAGCCGGATTTCTTTATAATTATAATGCTGGCTCGCTATCGCTCGCCAGGAAGAAATCGACACCTAGATGGGGATATACGTCTTACAATAGTTGGCTGAATGGGGCCGAATGGATACAAGCCAGAGAAAGAGAGAAAGGGGCAGAAATAGCCAAAAGCAGGTCACCCCCCTTAACCCTTTTTACTACCACAGATCCTTCCTAAACTGCACCCAATCGTCTAAATATAGCTAGAATAGTTATTAAGACGTCGCCGGTACAGAAGGGGTTAATTCCGCGTGTGATTATGATGCTGTAGTGATTTTGTCGGAGTTACGTCGTTGGTTGTTGTTGTTGTTGTTGTTCCCCAAGCTGCCTGGCCGAACAGCCCCAAGGCCCCGAGCAATTCCAAGGCCACAACCAAGCGCCCCCACAGAACCCTCCCTGCCGACCACAATAAAGCCTGGGTGACCGAAGCCACTCCATGGCGGGGAGCTGAGGAGGGTGCGGAAACGCCCGGGAAACGTCGTTGGTTGTCGGGGTATACGACTTTGATCTTCTTTCTCTCGCTCACTCTCTCTCTCTCAATCTATCTATCTATCAACCTATCTATCTATCCATATATATATCTATCTATCTATCTATCAACCTATCTATTGTTACGACCGGGCACTCGGGTACACAAGGGCTCTCAAACAGGACTCGAGTATGGCTCGCTGCCACAACGGAAACACACGATCCCAACCCCAGAGTACTGCCAGCCGAACAAAAAACACCAATACCCTCCAGAGTTCTATCTGCTATAACGGGGTATACAAGAACTCGGTACTAGCGTTTCACAACAGACTAATAAAGAGACGGGAGTTATCTAGTCTGGTCAACAATCAAACAAAGAAGTAAATACAACAACACCAAAGAATAGTGTTGGCCGAAGCCGAAGTAATCCACCCTTGACTAAGAACTTAAGAAGTCCTCCACCCTCTACTTCGGATCGGCACTATTACGTTACGTTGAACAATAGTCCTTGAGCATCGAGCAAGAAATCTTCTGATAAAGTTAGATGCTTCTCGGATACTCGTGAGAAGTAAGTATCGGATTTTGAACAGCAATTCAATAAGCAACACACTGGCAATTAACTAACATTAAAGGCTTTAAATTGACATAAGAAGAATTATAAGAATAGACAATAGTAAATGGCAAACATAAAAAAGAAGTACTCCGACAATGCACTGGCAATAGCCTACTAGGATTGTGCTCGTGGGCCACTAATCTCTAAAGTAGCTAAGCGTGCCACACATGAAATCAATAGTGCATAAACAATAACATACATAAGGAAAGCTTCAATACTATGCTGTATCTGCTGACCGAGCAAAGTCTAGCTGGGATGTAGTAGGCTAGGAAACAATGGCTGAGCAAGCGGCTCGTAGCCTAGCGAGGTCCTTAAGACTGTGCGGCCAAATTACGTTAATTGACGGGATGCTCTCTTGAGAGATCCAGATCACTAGTATCTGGTTCTCTCCTGGCGATCCTCTCAAAGTCAAGCAAACGAGTTAGCACAGTGTTGGGTGGCAGAGGCAAAAGCCCTCACTCGCAACACAGCGCTAAACTCACAAGGTACACAGTCAGAAAGACCACCTAGGCTTCCCAAGTCTCCGTTGCGATTGTACAGGTTCAACAAAACCTAATACACATAGGGAATCACAACTCCAGTAGCCTTATCCCAGTCTAGCATTACTTAGATCAGCAGAAAACAGGAACATGAATAATCATACACAGGGAAATGCATATACGAGTGCAACAAACATTAATCAATCCTATTCTAGTTATCCCTTCCAAAATAGGCTATCTAATAGGCATATATCTCGTGAGAACTCAAGCGATAATACTTTGGCTGACTAGCTCTGCACCAAAGGGATCATTGAGGTTATAAAGGGTCGGGAAGAGAAGAAGATAGGCGGTTCAGAGAGTAGAGAAAGTTCACATCAGTCGGAAGAATATGTATAGTAGCAAGGGATATGAGAAGTCGCTCTGCCTAATGAGTTCTGAAGAATATGTGGCGAGACTTCCCTTTTTATACTCGGCCCTCTAGTGAGCATATCGCAAACTACTAAGGACCGCCCACTGGCAATCATTACGTAATATTCTCTCTCAATCTGGGATCGACAAAGGATTTCCCACGCGCTGAGGAGGGAGGAGGGAGGAGGGAGTTAGGCCTACCTGCCGCGTGGCGCACTCACTGTCCCCCGTTACGTAATCTCTCTCTCTCCTCTCATCATTACAAATAAGTCCCACACACAATACTTATAACTAATGATATAAAATAGAACTCGTTGACTCAGATGAAAACAAAATACATATTTATAATACTTATAGTACAACGGCTCACATAAACTAAGTTAGGAAACTCTACACAGACTACAGCCAAAGTTCCTGCCCTGACGATCCTAGCGAGAGTGGGGCCTGACTGGGCGTTCTGTACAGCATGCTCATACTCGACATGCGTCACACCTCCCCCAAGATTTTACTTGCTCAACCCTGAGCTAAAATCTGACACACAGAACCGCATCAAGCCCCTCACACCCAGCGACCGCATGGCACTAAAACAAAGCTGAGTTTATCACTAAAATACATCTTATAAAAAAAAAAAAAATCACATTTTATAACTCCTCCCAACAATATCAAAAACAAAAAAAACACAATATCATGCTCCCAGAGTGAGCTTACAGCAGCTCAGCCGTTTGATAGTTCGTGGACTACTCAAACTCTATAGGCTATGACAAACTTATACAATTATCTATATCAAAAGAAAGTTTTTTTTATGATTTTTATATTTTAATATGTTTTTTCCGGCTGCACTATAAGGGCAGCCTATTTTTCTCCACTCAAACCCACACACCTGTGATAGCCTACGACTGATCATCTACCCTCGATAAACAATCCGCGATCACATTGTCACATCCCGCAATATGACGGATGTCCAGGTTATACTCCTGCAACATCAAAGACCACCTGGTCAGTCTCATATTGCGATTGTGAAATTGATTTAGGAATCTCAAAGGGTGATGATCAGTGTAGATAACCACGACTGGGCCATAGGCTGGAACATACACCTCGAAGTGCCTGAGCGACAGCACAATCGCCAGTAATTCCTTTTCTATTGTAGAATAGTTCTTTTGTGCAGCATTGAACTTCTTAGAAAAGAAACTTACTGGGTGTTCCACACCCTCATTGTCTGTCTGTAGCAAGACGGCACCAGCCCCTACACCACTAGCATCTGTTGCCAGCTGAAAAGGCCTGTTAAAGTCTGGGGCCCTGAGTATCGGATGAGTACATAGCAAATGTTTCACCAAAGTAAAAGCCTTTTCACACTCAGGTGCCCACAAAAACTTTTTGTCTTTAGATAACAAATCTGTGAGAGGTGCCAACACCGTTGAGTAACCTTTTATGAAGCGTCTGTAGTAGCCTATCATACCCAAGAATCTCATAATCTGCTTCTTGGTGGTTGGGTGCGGAAATTTATTGATAGCCTGTACCTTGTTCTGAGGAGGGCACACCTGTCCCCTTCCCACTACAAACCCAAGGTACTGCACAGTGGCTTTTACGAAGTCACACTTTGCCAAATTTACTACCAGACCTGCTTCACTAAGTTTCCGGAACAAGGTCTCAAGGTGCTCACAATGGCTCTCAAAGTCGTCATCATAAATGATTACATCGTCCAAATATACGGTGCAATTTGGAATGTCCTTGACAATTTCATTCATCAGGTTCTGAAACGTTGCTGGTGCATTCTTAAGTCCGTAGGGCATAACATTACACCGGTAGGTACTCCCGTCCACCACAAAACCACATACCTCTTTAGCACGCTCGGACAAAGGTACTTGCCAGTAACCTTTTACTAAATCTACTTTAGACAAAAACCGAGCATTACCAATTTTATCAACACTATCATCAACCCGAGGAAGAGGATATGGGTTAGTTGGAGTCAAACCGTTTAACCTACGGAAATCAATACAAAAGCGTACCTTGCCATCTGGCTTAGGCTGCAGTGTTACGGGGGAAGTCCATTTAACTGTGCCTTTCTCTATCAACCCTCTACCGAGCATATACTCCAACTCATCCCTCAGTGCTGGTAGTTTTATGGGGGGCACACGGTACGGGATTGACTTAAAGGGTAGATGGTCCCCCACGTCAACATCATGCATAGCCTGAGTAGTGAGGCCTGGGTGTTCAGCAAATACAGTGGGGTATGAACCGAACAACTGACGGATAGCATCAAACTGCGGCTCAGGCAAATGAGCTATAGCCTCATCAGCCCTTAGGCTCGAGTTCCCCGCCCACTGATCCGCTGAAACATGTTGATCCCAGCTATCCTCCTCTGAAGCTTGACTGTCCCCCTCTCCTTCTCCACCACGGCCGCAACAAGCCAACACAGGGACAGTGAGAGGCTCAGAGGGGCGCCTCACATACTCTTTTATAAGGTTCACGTGACATAACTGGTTCTTTTTCCTCCTGTCTGGAGTGGCAACAAGGTAATCTAGGTCTGAAATTTTTTCTACAATTTTATAAGGTCCAGTGTACTTCGCAGAGAGGGGGTTACCAACCAAAGGCAACAAAATTAATACCTCTTGTCCTACAATGAACTTCCGGAGCCTCACTTTGCGATCATACCTGTCCTTCATCAAAGCTTGTGATTCTGTCAAATTTCTACCTGCCATCTCCAGACTCTTAAGCATGCGCTCACGGCTTTCAAACACATACTTTAACAATGGACAAGGCTGCACAGTTCCCTCCCAAATTTCTCTCAGCATATTAAGGGGGCCCCTGACACGGTGTCCAAAAATCAGCTCGTTTGGACTAAATCCCAGGCTCTCACCAGGCACTTCCCGAGCAGCAAACAGCACATAAGGCAATCCAAGATCCCAATCCCTTCCGTTGTCAGCACAATAACACCTGAGCATGCTTTTAAGGGTGGCATGCCACCGCTCAAGCACCCCTTGACTCTCAGGGTGATACGCTGATGATACTACTGCTCGTATCCCATGCTGTTGCATTGTTTGCTTGAATATATTGGAGGTGAAATTGGATCCCTGATCAGACTGAATCTCCTCCGGGTACCCGTACCTTGAAAAGTACCACAACAAGTTACTGACTACCGTCTTAGCCATGCCATTTTTCATAGGGTATGCGTCGGGGTATCTAGTGGCAACATCCATTATGGTTAACAAAAATTTATTTCCAGCCTTAGTGGGAGGGAGTGGACCAACCATGTCAACAACAATTTTACTAAAGGGTGGCCCAATCACAGGAATAGGGTGTAACGGAGCCTTAGGAATAACTTGGTTCGGTTTCCCGACCCGTTGACAAATATCACATGAGTTTATCCATGACTGCACATGAGACTTCATCCCCGGCCACCAAAACAATTTCCCCAAAGCCGCCACCGTTTTTCTTACCCCCAAATGTCCTGCCAGCGGTGTGTCATGCGCCAAACTCAGTAGGCTATCCCTGCACTCCCGTGGCACCACCAACTGGTCCACTACTCCGGACCCCTTTTGCCAGCTACGTTTAGGGTCTTGAAAACGCCGATAGAGGATGCCTTCTAAATAAAAAAAATCTCCCGGCTGTGCATCACCGTCCTCGTCGAGCTCCACAGCTCCATTAGCACACGTTTGGAGCTCAGGGTCCTCCAGTTGCAACCGACGTATATCTGAGGGTGCCAAGCGATCTAACTGCTCCCGGAGCAATGCATGACCTTCCCCGATACTGAGCTGCTCCCTCTGTCTCTCTCGATGTTCATAACGTTGCTGTCGTGGAGACTCGTCATGCCCAGCCTCGTCAATCTCGATGACAGGCCCAGGGGCTACTCCAGAACTAAGTAATGGTGCTAATACTGAATCACCCAGGAGAGCCGCCGAGTCAAAACTCTTAAAACCAACTCCAGCTTTAGCCTCCTCCTGTTTATCGTTCCTCCGCTGGTCTGAAGACGGAGGACTAGGCTGTGACACTTTAGCTGCCCAAGCTCGGGTGACAGCACACGCCATGGGTTGTGCCTGGCACCGCTCGACCCACTCTCGCTCTTCCCTACTCACGTCGGCCGGCCTCTCGGCAACGACTAAGGGTAGAACCTCAGAAGCGGGCATTGCAAAGTCGTTGCCGAGAAGAAGGTCGACGCCCTCCACTGGCAGTTTCTCCACAATCCCAACATCCAATTCACGTGCCACACCATCCACCTCCAACTCCAACCGCACCAGCGGGTATGACCGAGTTGCATTAATACCCTGCACCACTACCACCCGAGCCGCGTTTATAGGGTAGCCAGTCAAGTTTTTCATCAAAGTCTGGGAAGCACCTGTATCACGCAAGACCTCTACTCCATGCTTGCGCCCCGCCCACATCACGCAACCCCGTCCTCTATGGTCGCAAAAAACATCCTGAGCAGGGTTCGAGCCTCCCAGGTGCTTCTGCATTGGCTGTGCCTCAGCCTCTGACGAACTGCCCCGGGCAAACTCAGAAGACTTCAGAGACACACCAATGTTGCAGGCCAAAGACACAGCTGCTGTAGGTGGTTTGCTAGGACAGACTCTTGCAAAGTGCCCCTTTTTATGACATTGATAACACTCCAACTCCCCTTTGGGCTTCCCTTGGTACTGGGAAGGGCCTGGCCCCTTCTTAAATGGGACGGTGCTAGTCTTGTGGTCAGTCTTGGTATCATAACTCTTGTACTTGTTTGCATAAGATATATTACCAACTCGGGGGGGTGGGGCGTCACGCCCCTTGTTACCTGCCTCACTACGCTGGGCAGACCCGCACCCACGAATTAGCGATAGCCGGAGGTCAGCCATCTCAGCTGCCTCCTGTAGAGTTTTTGGGTTCTTTTCTTTAATAGTTAGTCATTTCTGCACCAGTACACTTATAAAACTGCTCGAGCAGAAACAGCTCAGTCAACTGTTCGGCCGTCTCAGCTTTCTCAGAACGTGTCCAGTTTGTAAGTGCATCTTTTAAGTCCCGGGCATGTTCAAGAAAGGTCGCCTCCCTAGTCTTTGTAACACCCCGAAACTTCAATCGATATGTTTCTGGTTGCAACTCGTATGCCCGTAGGACAGCTCTCTTCAATTCTGGGTAGTCAATGCAAGACTCTAAAGGCAGTGCATCATAAGCCTTCAGACCCTTACCCGTAAGTCTTGAGGAGACTAGAGCTGCCCACTTCTCTTCAGGCCAATTATGCTCCCTACACTTCTTCTCAAAACGATTAAAAAATTCTGTGACTTCAGTTTCACTAAATGCCGGCACCAATTTGACTAAGTGGGACAAGGACTGTTCTCTTACTTGGCCCTCACGGCCCATCCGAGTCCCTGTCGACTCTGCACGAGTCTTATCTAAATCTATTTGAGCACAATATTTCTCTGAGTCGTACCTAAGCTCAGCCTCGTGCCTCCTAACCTCAATCTCATGCCTCCTCGTCTCATTCTCCTGCTTCCTAGACTCAGCCTCAATCTTAGCAAGCTCAAGTCTAAATACCATATCTGGAGACAGGCAGGAAGAGGGAGCTGCCACTACTGAAGGAGGGGGGGCAAAAACTGGGGAACCACCATGTGCACCACCCGAGGGCACTCCAATCTGCCAATTCTCATCCCTCTGTGGGAGAGTGCTAACCTCCGGTAACTGAGTGGACGGCACTGTGGGAGTCGAGTGAGAGGGGATCTGGGGAGGAACCCCCCCAAACGCCCTCTCCTCTGAAACCCCATGTCGCCCACGCAACACCCAGGAAATCAGCTCCCCCTTGGACATCCCTACTACATTGGATATGCCCAAAACCTTGGCTATCAGGCGCAAGCCATAAACATCCACCCCAGTCAGCCTCCCCTCCATCACGTGGTACCGCTTACTCACAAAAAGTCTAGCATCCTCCTCACTGGTTACTAACGGCACCTCTTCAAATGGCATCTCTCGCTCATCGTCAGTGCTAGGGCACGACATACTGAAGTCCACAAAAAAATTCTCGAGACAAAAGTGTTAAACTTCCTTATGCAAGCACTAATTACTAAATTAACTGGAGTCTCTTAAATGCTCTACTAATTGCCATACAAAAAAAATATTCTTCAATATGCACGCTAAAGTACAAACAAACAAATGTTGTACAACTCTGCAAAAATTTATACTGTTCACAAAATCCTAAGCAAGGTCGCCATTTGTTACGACCGGGCACTCGGGTACACAAGGGCTCTCAAACAGGACTCGAGTATGGCTCGCTGCCACAACGGAAACACACGATCCCAACCCCAGAGTACTGCCAGCCGAACAAAAAACACCAATACCCTCCAGAGTTCTATCTGCTATAACGCGGTATACAAGAACTCGGTACTAGCGTTTCACAACAGACTAATAAAGAGACGGGAGTTATCTAGTCTGGTCAACAATCAAACAAAGAAGTAAATACAACAACACCAAAGAATAGTGTTGGCCGAAGCCGAAGTAATCCACCCTTGACTAAGAACTTAAGAAGTCCTCCACCCTCTACTTCGGATCGGCACTATTACGTTACGTTAAACAATAGTCCTCGAGCATCGAGCAAGGAATCTTCTGATAAAGTTAGATGCTTCTCAGATACTCGTGAGAAGTAAGTATCGGATTTTGAACAGCAATTCAATAAGCAACACACTGGCAATTAACTAACATTAAAGGCTTTAAATTGACATAAGAAGAATTATAAGAATAGACAATAGTAAATGGCAAACATAAAAAAGAAGTACTCCGACAATGCACTGGCAATAGCCTACTAGGATTGTGCTCGTGGGCCACTAATCTCTAAAGTAGCTAAGCGTGCCACACATGAAATCAATAGTGCATAAACAATAACATACATAAGGAAAGCTTCAATACTATGCTGTATCTGCTGACCGAGCAAAGTCTAGCTGGGATGTAGTAGGCTAGGAAACAATGGCTGAGCAAGCGGCTCGTAGCCTAGCGAGGTCCTTAAGACTGTGCGGCCAAATTACGTTAATTGACGGGATGCTCTCTTGAGAGATCCAGATCACTAGTATCTGGTTCTCTCCTGGCGATCCTCTCAAAGTCAAGCAAACGAGTTAGCACAGTGTTGGGTGGCAGAGGCAAAAGCCCTCACTCGCAACACAGCGCTAAACTCACAAGGTACACAGTCAGAAAGACCACCTAGGCTTCCCAAGTCTCCGTTGCGATTGTACAGGTTCAACAAAACCTAATACACATAGGGAATCACAACTCCAGTAGCCTTATCCCAGTCTAGCATTACTTAGATCAGCAGAAAACAGGAACATGAATAATCATACACAGGGAAATGCATATACGAGTGCAACAAACATTAATCAATCCTATTCTAGTTATCCCTTCCAAAATAGGCTATCTAATAGGCATATATCTCGTGAGAACTCAAGCGATAATACTTTGGCTGACTAGCTCTGCACCAAAGGGATCATTGAGGTTATAAAGGGTCGGGAAGAGAAGAAGATAGGCGGTTCAGAGAGTAGAGAAAGTTCACATCAGTCGGAAGAATATGTATAGTAGCAAGGGATATGAGAAGTCGCTCTGCCTAATGAGTTCTGAAGAATATGTGGCGAGACTTCCCTTTTTATACTCGGCCCTCTAGTGAGCATATCGCAAACTACTAAGGACCGCCCACTGGCAATCATTACGTAATATTCTCTCTCAATCTGGGATCGACAAAGGATTTCCCACGCGCTGAGGAGGGAGGAGGGAGGAGGGAGTTAGGCCTACCTGCCGCGTGGCGCACTCACTGTCCCCCGTTACGTAATCTCTCTCTCTCCTCTCATCATTACAAATAAGTCCCACACACAATACTTATAACTAATGATATAAAATAGAACTCGTTGACTCAGATGAAAACAAAATACATATTTATAATACTTATAGTACAACGGCTCACATAAACTAAGTTAGGAAACTCTACACAGACTACAGCCAAAGTTCCTGCCCTGACGATCCTAGCGAGAGTGGGGCCTGACTGGGCGTTCTGTACAGCATGCTCATACTCGACATGCGTCACACTATCTATCCATATTTATTTATCTATCTATCTATCTATCTATCTATCTCTATCTCTCTCATATACCTATCTATACAACTATTTATCTATCGATATCTCTCTCTCTCTCTCTCTCTCTCACACACACACACACACACACACACACATACTCGTTCACCAACTCACCTTTTCCCTCTCTCTGTCATAAAGTTATAGTTTCTTCTTTTTTTATATTAACTGTCCTTGCTGGCCTCCTGTACTGTACAGTTGGTCAAAGTTCCAGCTGACCCACCCTCGCTCTGGGACTCCCAGAATTAGCTGGCAATACTGGTGTGGTGGTGCAGGGATACCACTTGCCATTAATGTGTTACCTGTGTCTGTCCTGTATAATACTGCAAATTAGACTATGTAATGTTCACGTTGTTAAGACTAAATGTTCCTTCATTACCCAGCCACCAATAAAACAGAAATATGTATTCTTATAAAATCGAGTAAAGTATGTTGTGGCAGCCAGCAGGTTATATATGCGTTGCCAATCAGTGGATATAATAACTTGAATATTTAAGCAAATCTACGAATTTTGGGTGAATGTTCGGGATCATACATAGCGATGTATGCATTTTTATTTGAGATAGGCTTACTTTCCCTTGTTTAGTATATGTTCTAACAATGCTATAGCCGAAATCAGATCTACCAATCCCAATCTTTGTAAGACACACCTCCTTCCTACACCAGTATTGCCAAATAATTCTGCGAGCCCCAGAGCGAAGGTGGGTCAGCTGGAACTTTGACTTCTTGTCTACCTGTCCAGCACATGTTTCGAACAAAACATTGGCCGCTGTCAAGGCAAAAAAACTCCCATATTGTTCAGTCAAATAACACCTCAATAATGCCAAAATAACACCTCAATAATGCCAAAATAACATACCTCAATAATGCCAAAATAACACCTCAATAATGCCAAAATAACATACCTCAATAATGCCAAAATAACACCTCAATAATGCCAAAATAACATACCTCAATAATGCCAAAATAACATACCTCAATAATGCCAAAATAACATACCTCAATAATGCCAAAATAACACCTCAATAATGCCAAAATAACATACCTCAATAATGCCAAAATAACACCTCAATAATGCCAAAATAACATACCTCAATAATGCCAAAATAACATACCTCAATAATGCCAAAATAACATACCTCAATATTGCCAAAATAACATACCTCAATAATGCCAAAATAACATACCTCAATAATGCCAAAATAACATACCTCAATAATGCCAAAATAACATACCTCAATAATGCCAAAATAACACCTCAATAATGCCAAAATAACATACCTCAATAATGCCAAAATAACATACCTCAATAATGCCAAAATAACATACCTCAATAATGCCAAAATAACATACCTCAATAATGCCAAAATAACATACCTCAATAATGCCAAAATAACATACCTCAATAATGCCAAAATAACACCTCAATAATGCCAAAATAACATACCTCAATAATGCCAAAATAACATACCTCAATAATGCCAAAATAACATACCTCAATAATGCCAAAATAACATACCTCAATAATGCCAAAATAACATACCTCAATAATGCCAATATAACATACCTCAATAATGC
>JBAKBP010030038.1:0-5000 GCA_037953745.1 Lithodes maja | reverse complement strand
TTGTTTTTTCTGGTCCCCCTTTCTCCCTTATGTTAAGCCCCATATGTTTTCAGATGTTAAGACTGAAACTAATGGGCCCATTAGTTTGACGTTGTTAAGACTTTTCACCCTATTTCTTTGTCCATATTAAGGCCTTTCGTATATTTGTATTTACGTCGTATTATATATACTGTATATTTATTTATGTATTTTTTTGTTTCCAGGACTTAGGTGAGGTGTTGTTTGGTCTGAGTTACCTACCGACCGCCCAGCGCTTGTCTGTGTCGGTCATTAAGGCTCAGAACCTCAAGTACGAGAATGTGGCCGCCGACCTTAAGGACTTCTGTGAGTATAGCATAGTATTATGTTGTGCAGGATTCATTGTTTATGTATATTAGGGGGCGGGGGGGGGGGGGGGGGAGAGGAGGGCCGGTTTTATGGTCCCGCCTTCTCCCTCGTGTTTAGCCCCATTAGATTTTACATTTTATGACGTTCGGCCCATTACTTTGGCGATTTTAAGACCTTTCACCCCATTTCCTTGTCAATACTAAGACCTTGCGTGCCATTTAGGTGCCGATTTTTTCCTGGCGAGCGAAAGCGAGCCTGTAATTTTGGAAGAAAATTTTTCTACCGAAAAATGTACAAAATTATCTTGAAAGGGGGTCTAGGAGGTGCTTTGTTTAAGCTTGATGGAGTTCTAGCGAGGAAACTAAAATATAAATTACTAAATGAACTAATAGACCAAAACAAAACAAAACAAAACTAATAGACAAACAAAACAAAACAAAACTAATAGACAAACAAAACAAAACAAAACTAATAGACAAACAAAACAAAACTAATAGACAAACAAAACAAAACTAATAGACCAAAACAAAACAAAACTAATAGACAAACAAAACAAAACAAAACAAAACTAATAGACAAACAAACCAAAACAAAACTAATAGACAAACAAAACAAAACAAAACAAAACTAATAGACAAACAAACCAAAACAAAACTAATAGACAAACAAAACAAAACAAAACAAAACTAATAGACAAACAAACCAAAACAAAACTAATAGACAAACAAAACAAAACAAAACAAAACTAATAGACAAACAAACCAAAACAAAACTAATAGACAAACAAAACCAAACAAAACTAAGACAAACAAAACAAACAAAACTAATAGACAAACAAAACAAAACTAATAGACCAAAACAAACCAAAACAAAACTAATAGACAAAAAAAAAAAAAAAACTAATAGACAAACAAAACAAAACAAAACTAATAGACAAACAAACCAAAACAAAACTAATAAACAAAACAAAACAAAACTAATAGACAAACAAACCAAAACAAAACTAATAGACAAACAAAACAAAACAAAACTAATAGACAAACAAAACAAAACAAAACGCCACTAGCCCCTTCAACCCCCCTGTGTACCGTTGACATCCTTTGTAGTTCATTATCTCCAGGTTCATTGTTTACGTGTATTAAAAACCCTTTGTGTACTGGTGACTTACTCGTTATATTATTCTGGTTACTTCTTATCGATTTTATTCAGTTTAAGGGAGGATCTCTACCAGTAATATGGTTTCGAACTATTTCAATCAACGCTTTTAACTACCACAGATCCTTCCTAGCCTGCATGTAATCGTCTAAATATAGCTAGAATGACATAACAAACGTCGCGGGTACATATAACAAATGTCGCGGGTACATATAACAAACATCGCGGGTACATATAACAAACGTCGCGGGTACATATAACAAACGTCGCGGGTACATATAACAAACGTCGCGGGTACATATAACAAACGTCGCGGGTACATATAACAAACGTCGCGGGTACATATAACAAACGTCGCGGGTACATGTAACAAACGTCGCGGGTACATGTAACAAACGTCGCGGGTACATATAGGGTTAACTCCTGAATCAACAGAATCGTTCTTGCTTTTGATTAAATCATTGTGAACTTTTAAGATGATCTGAACTAATTTCACTTGCTACGAGATCGCAGCATTTTTTTTTTTTTTTTATTTAATATTGTTGAAGATTATTAGCCTAATGTTCCAAATAGGTAGGCCAGTAATTGTGAACCCTAACCTCTGTAACTAAAAAAGGGCTAGAGCAAATGGGTTGTAAATGTCCACACCTATTCCCTGGCTGACCCTTCTCAAATGGTAGACATATTAGCTGGATTACTTTAGTCGTTTGTGAGTTATAGAGGTTAATGTTCAAGAGTTTTGGCCTACTTATTTGGAACAGGGTGTAGCTGGTGGTAACGGAGTGTTGTGTTATTTGAGTTATGTACAAATATAAAGTTTGAAGAAGGTAACAAACTTGTATATATATATATATATATATATATATATATATATATATATATATATATATATATATATATATATATACTGTATATATATATATATACAACCCCTTAAGTTATATATCTTCCTTATCAAAGGCTCAGTCACGCTGTTATGGAGGTTAGTTTTAACCCCTTCTGTAGCGGCGACGTCTTTTTTACTTTATTCTACCTACATATAAACGATATTATGAAGCTATTGAAGGATATATGGTAGCTAAAAGAATTAATTGAGATATTCTGTAGCCTTATAATGGGTAAATGTCCTTCCAAAGCTGAATAAAATCGTCTAATAGTTGCCAAAATATAATGAAAAGGACGTCACCGATACTCAATAGGTTTAATCACATGCATTTCTTCATGACCTAAGTTAACCCTTTGACTGGTTTCCAGGTCCGTACGTGCGTGTGTTGCTGATCAGCGGTACGGGTCGAGTACTGAAGAAGAAGAAGACCACCTGGCGACCTGGTACCGCCTCACCTGTCTGGAACGAAACGCTTATATTTGACCTAGCCCAACCACAGGTATGCACACACTTCATGTTTAGTCTCTGTATTAAGGGGGAAGTAGTCGCTTTTTTCTGGACCCCCTTCTCCCTTATGTTTAGCATATTATTTTCTGGTACTGCTTCTACTGTTTGGAACGAAACGCTTATATTTGACCTAGCCCAGCCACAGGTAAACACACCTCATTTGTTTTCTCTCTCTCTCTGGCTTGTATCCATTCGGCCCCATTCAGCCTACTGTTTTTAGATGCTTATTCCCATCCAGGTGTCGATTTTTTCCCATATTTTCTAAAATGTTTTTGACAGCAGGCTAAATTTGTACATTTTTCGATAGAAAAATTTCTCCGGCAAAGCCGGATTTTTTCATATAGCCTAATGCTGGCTCGCTATCGCTCGCCAGGAAGAAATCGACCCCTGGATGGGGATAAACGTCTTAAAACAGTAGGCTGAATGGGACCGAATGGATACAAACCAGAGAAAGAGAGAAAAGGAGAGAAAAAAAAGCAGGTTAGTCGCTTTTTCTGGACCCCTTTCTCCCTCATGTTTAGCATATCATTTTCTGGTACTACTTCACCTGTCTGGAACGAAACGCTTATATTTGACCTAGCCCAACCACAGGTAAACAAACACTCAGATATGTGTCTCTGTATTAATGTGAAGTTTAGGGTTTCTGCTACTATAGTTACCTTCGCCAACGAAGTTGGACTGGACGATCTTCTGATGGAGATTGGATAAATATGAATGAATCAGTAGGTATGTTTTTAAATTTGTTACAAGTGTCTTATTTTCCGATGTACTGTATGTATGTATATACTCAGGCACAATACCCCAAAGCTGGGGGTGGCTGACTCAAGACAGAGCCCGAATAGAAACAACATATAATGTTCAAAATCTTAGGGTCCGGGACCACTTTTGTGATCCCTCGCCCCTTTCTTTGCCTCGTCTAGTAGGTAAATATTACTAAACTTTATTATTTGCAGGTGGAGCATGTAACGTTCCTGCTGGTGGTGTGTACGCGGCCCCAGACCCCCCTGGTGACCAGTACCTCAGACGCCTTCCGCACCTCCAGCGACTACGGCTGTGAATTGTCAGCCTCCCTTGCACCACCGGACGTCCCGCCACCAAACTCCAATGACCAGAACCAGAACAAGAAGCATGATAGGTGGGTGCTAGATAGACACCCTTCTTAATATAATGCCTTTGTATTTAATCATTGTCTTGAGTTTTTTCCTTTCTCTTGCTGATGTAGTGATTATTGTTCTGAGGTTACTCCAAGTTCAGAGAGCTGCTCCCCCCGAGTAGTAGTAGTCGTTCCCTAAGCTGCCTGGCTGAACAGCCCCGAGCTCCCAAGGAAGGCCACGGCCGAGACCGGATTTTCCCACAAAGGTCTCAAGGAGTGTGTGTTGTGTTGTTGGCGTAAGTGGTTGTGTGTTATGCAGTCTTCCATAATGTGTTTAATAGTGTGCAGTGTTGTGTTACAGCCCGAACAGGTGTCCTGGACGGAGTCATCCAGCCTCTTCTGATAACTCAGAAGGGCTGGATTGTGCCCGCATCATAACCTAGCCAGGTGGACTCTGTCCTCACGGGAAAGGAGGGTTTCTGAGGGATGAACTTCAGGGGGCCGTGCATGTAGCTGAGTGTTGTCTTTGAGTGACTGGATGGATTGGTGGGTGATTTGAGTATGGATATGCTTCTGGAGGCTGGCTTGGGGTAGGCAAGGGGAGAAGTGTAGACAGTTGTTGTTGTTGTTGTTTTTCCCCAAGCTGCCTGGCCGAACAGCCCCAAGGCCCCGAGCAAGGCCAAGGCCATAACCGAGCGCCCCCACAGAACCCCCCCCGCCGACCACAATAAAGCCTGGGTGACCGAAGCCACTCCATGGCGGGGAGCTGAGGAGGGTGCGGAAACGCCCGGGAAACCAAAGCCCCACCCAGGGCCCTGTGCCCCTCAGCAATTATGAAGAGAAAGTTGAGGGGCAAAGGAAAGATGTGACGCTTTGGCTTCCAATCTTGGTAGATTAGGAGGTCAATCCACGCAAGAGACGCCGTCACTTGAGATCTAGAAAATATATAAGTAGAAGGAACAGTCAGAGTAAGCTATGGGTATGGCAGAGATCGCTCAGTTCTCACTCTGATAGACCAGCCCATCACCATGT
>JBAKBP010030037.1:0-26281 GCA_037953745.1 Lithodes maja | reverse complement strand
GCGTCATATGAGTTTTTGGTTCACTCTGCCATATATATGAGTCTGAAGAAGTTAACAGGCATAAATCACTACAATAACTGGCATAGGGTTCTTGGGTTTATAGAGTCGTGGTTAGCTAGTTTGTCGGTAGTACAACTGGGGGGGGGGGGGGGTCATACTTGACACTATTAGAATTATATAATTTTACCTTAGTATAGTTATGGGTGTGGTATGTGGGTGTCGTGGAGGTTAAAAGGGTTGGGAATATCTGACACTGTTAGAATTATATGATTTCCTTAGTATAGTGATGTGTGTGGTATGTGGGTGTCGTAGATGTTAAAAAGGTTGGGAATCCACCACTTTTGGCCGACGTGCCTTTGGGGCCTTTTTCTTTCCGGCCGTGTTGGGGTCGGTCCCCTGGTCCAGTCGTGTGATCCTCCGTTGACTGACAGGGTTGGCGGCTTCCTTTGATCTTGCGGGTGCGTCCCACTTTCTCCTCTGGCTGTTGGGTCCTTTCGTCCCGGCTGGCTTTCGCTCTGGTTCTTGCGGAATTGCTACTGGGTTGGTGGGAATTCCCTTTTGGGGGTATTTTACTAGTAATAGTCTACAATCTGGTATAGTGATAAGGGAGCCATGAAATTCTTGTCAGAATCACTATCAAATAGAATCTCGAGTTTAGGTCCTGTTTTTTCTATGGAGCAGATCTCCTTCGAAGTAACGCACTGCTCCCATCCCATTTATATTTTTATATATTTTATATATTGTATGCTAACAATAAAGACTTTTATTCTGTTATACAAATTCTTGACTTGACCTTACGGTTCTGAGGATTTAAGATATTGTTACAAATGTCCCCCTCCAGTCTTGGGAATTCAGGCAGATCGTCAATGATGGAGGGGCCACTATTAAATTATAGGTTTGATTCCCGGAGAAAAGTAATGATAACCTAATATTTAGTAGGGGCCCCTTAATCATTGACGATGTAGGGCCCTCCCATCCATCCCCTTCCCATTCGCCATAATATCTTGGTTGTTATCTTGATATAGCAGTGAAGGAGGTATGGCCACCTGGTGAGGAGCGGCTGGGTGCCACAATGCAAGAAAATCCACCAAAGTGGGAAGCGTGTTATAACATTGTTTAAGTTAAAAAAAATCTTTTTCTTCTCTTATTTTTTACAAAAGTTTTTTCGTAGTGGGGTACCCGATCTATAGACGACTCCATAAGAGAAGTTGCGTTACACTTATGAGGAATACTCTGTTCATCCCTGCGGCGGTAGATTAAAAAACGGCTGACGCGGGTGTTGAATGAAGACTATAATATTAATAGGCAGATCGTCAATGATTACGGGGGCCCCTACTAAATATTAGGTTTTCATTACTTCCCTCCGGGAATCAAACCTATAATATGGATTCTTTGTCTCTACCTGAGGTAGTTTGTTAGTGCTTTTTTTATATTGTCACGAATGTCCCCCTCCAGTCTTAAGATATCAGGCATATCGTCAATGATGGAGGGGGCCACTAATAAATTATAAGTTTGATTCCCGGAGGGAAGAATGAAAACCTAATATTTAGTAGGGGCCCCGTAATCATTGATAATGTAGGGCCCTCCCATCCATCCCCTTCCCATTCGCTTGATGTCTTGAGGTTAATCTTAATATGTCAGTGAAGAAAGTATGGCGGCTCAGGGAGCAGCGTCAAGGAAGTCCACACACAAGAAATCCACGAGATGGAAAGCTGTAGTATAACAATTATTAAGTAAATTTTTACTTTTTATTTTTTACAAAAGTTTTTTCGTAGCGGGTACCCAATCATAAGACGATTCCATAAGAGAATAAGCGTTACCCTTATGACGAGTATTCCGTTCTTCCCCGCGGCGATAGATTCAAACTGGCTGACCGCAGGCGCTTGAATGGAGGCTATTATATTAATAGGCATATCGTCAATGATTACGGGGCCCCTACTAAATATTAGGTTTTCATTCTTCCCTCTGGGAATCAAACCTATATTACCATCTCTAAGGGATAGGAGGGAGAGAGGTGATATGATTATGATGTACAAATGTGTGAGAGGGATTCGAGAAGGTGGACAAGAAGAATTATATTGTGAAAGATAATGGTAGAACTAGGGGACATAGATATAAGCTAATGAAAGGAAGATGCAAAGGAGATGTGAGAAAGTATAGTTTCCCTTACAGAAGTATAAGTAAATGGAATCAGTTAGAAGAGGAAGTGGTGTGTGTAAAAAACATTCATATTTTTAAGGCAAAGTTAGATAATTGTAACTCAGGAAGTGGGACAATACGAGCCTAAAAAGCTCAACTCCTGTATACTACAAATAGGTAAATACAGCCCCACACACACACACACACACACACACCATTTACTTTATATATATCTATCTATCTATCTATTTAACCTGTTAAGCGCTAAATAGCCCTAGGAGCTAGGGTAGTTATTTGTGTATTTCTAGCCTTGGATTCTGACAGAATTCGTTATATTTACAATATAGACCATTATTTGTTTTCGGTATGCTTTTATTTTACATATATGATGTATATATGAACCTTCAAGAGTGCTAAAATAAGTGGGAAAAGCATTTGGGTGGTGAAAAACGAAGATATTGGCCACCCGGGTCGTAATGTCAGGCGAGAGAGAGCTACAGTCAACCCTCCTCTCTCGCTGTCTGTGAGGTAACTGAGACAAGCGGGGCGGTGTGGGCTGGTGTCTGGGTGTTACATATCGATCTTTTCTGCAACCCACTTGTGCTACATTATCGCGGGAGAGAAAAATAACCGATAAATGATGATAATAAGAGGGAAAATAGGTGATAATTGAGGAGGGGAGGGAGGGGGGGAATAAGGTGGGGAAGGAGGGGAGGGGGGTGGGTGAGATTTACATGGATGAGTACTGGAGGGGAATTATCTCACCTAGAGACAAATTTTTTTTTTTTTGATAGGCCCTTTTTTTTTTTGGAAAGCTTTTTTTATGGTCCTGCTTCCGTGAGGCCTATCGCGTTCCCTATAGGAAGCCTTCCGTGAGGCCTATCGCGCTTGCCGGGTTAAGCAGGCCCATTCCCTACTTGTTTTTTAAATAGTGTCAATTTTTTGTATATAGTAGAGCCAAATACTAACTAATCTGTGTCGTCACTCAGAACATTTTAGTTATATCGGCCACCTTAACCCTTTCTGTACCGGTGACGTCCTTTCCATTAAATTCTGGCAACTATTAGACGATTTTATTCAGCTTAGGAAGGACGTCTACTCATTAATAGGTTACAGACTATCTCCATTAATAGGCTTCAAACTACCTCGATTATTCATTGTAACTACCACTGTGTCCTTCTAAGATGCATAAAATCGTCTAAATATAGCTGGAACAACACAAAATACATCCTCGGTAAGGAAGGGGGTTAACCCCTCCTGTAGGGCGACGTCTTTATTATTGTATTCCAGGTGCGTTTATTATTGTATTCCAGGTGCGTTTATTATTTGTATTCCAGGTGCGTTTATTATTGTATTCCAGGTGCGTTTATTATTGTATTCCAGGTGCGTTTATTATTGTATTCCAGGTGCGTTTATTATTGTATTCCAGGTGCGTTTATTATTGTATTCCAGGTGCGTTTATTATTGTATTCCAGGTGCGTTTATTATTGTATTCCAGGTGCGTTTATTATTGTATTCCAGGTGCGTTTATTATTGTATTCCAGGTGCGTTTATTATTGTATTCCAGGTGCGTTTATTATTGTATTCCAGGTGCGTTTATTATTGTATTCCAGGTGCGTTTATTATTGTATTCCAGGTGCGTTTATTATTGTATTCCAGGTGCGTTTATTATTGTATTCCAGGTGCGTTTATTATTGTATTCCAGGTGCGTTTATTATTGTATTCCAGGTGCGTTTATTATTGTATTCCAGGTGCGTTTATTATTGTATTCCAGGTGCGTTTATTATTGTATTCCAGGTGCGTTTATTATTGTATTCCAGGTGCGTTTATTATTGTATTCCAGGTGCGTTTATTATTGTATTCCAGGTGCGTTTATTATTGTATTCCAGGTGCGTTTATTATTGTATTCCAGGTGCGTTTATTATTGTATTCCAGGTGCGTTTATTATTGTATTCCAGGTGCGTTTATTATTGTATTCCAGGTGCGTTTATTATTGTATTCCAGGTGCGTTTATTATTGTATTCCAGGTGCGTTTATTATTGTATTCCAGGTGCGTTTATTATTGTATTCCAGGTGCGTTTATTATTGTATTCCAGGTGCGTTTATTATTGTATTCCAGGTGCGTTTATTATTGTATTCCAGGTGCGTTTATTATTGTATTCCAGGTGCGTTTATTATTGTATTCCAGGTGCGTTTATTATTGTATTCCAGGTGCGTTTATTATTGTATTCCAGGTGCGTTTATTATTGTATTCCAGGTGCGTTTATTATTGTATTCCAGGTGCGTTTATTATTGTATTCCAGGTGCGTTTATTATTGTATTCCAGGTGCGTTTAGAAGGTTTTTATGAAGCTTGGGAAGGATATATGGTTGCTCAACCCCTTCTGTACCGGAGACGTCTTTTTAATTATATTTTAGCTATATTTAGACGATTTTGTGCAGCTTAAGAAGGGTCTGTGGTAGTATAAAGGGTGAAGTGAGATGGTTCGAAGCCTGATAATTGCTGGAGATCCTTTTTAAATGTAATAAAATCGTGTAACAGTAACTAAAATAAATATAAAAGACGTCGCCGGTAGAGAAGGGGTTAAATGATTAATTGCTACACGTCCTCCCTAAGCTGGATACAATTGTCTAATAATATCCAGATTATAATAACAAGGACAACTCGGTACTGAAGGGGTTAATGTTAAGACCATTTATGTAATTGATACAGTTAACAGAGGATTATATCGGTTATATATCACCTAAGCTCTGCCGTCAACAGGATCACTTGGTATAATAGCAGGAGGGTTGAAGGAGGTGCTTTAAGGGGGTCACCAGCTTGTTTTTTTATCTTTCTCTCTATTTCTCTATTTCCCTAGCTTGTATTCATTCGGCCCCATTAAGCCAACTGTGTTAAGACGTTTATCCCCATCCAGGTGTCGAGTTCTTCCTGGCGAGCGATAGCGAGCCAGCATTGTAAGGAGAAATCCGGCTTCGCCGGAGAAATTTTTCTATCGAAAAATGTACAAGTTTAGCTTGCTGTCAAAAGAAAAATATATGTGCTGGCTCGCTACCGCTCGCCAGGAAAATATTGACACCTGGATAGAGGTAATTAAACGTCTTAAAATAGTAGGCTGAAAGGGGCCAAATGGATACCAGCCAAAGAGAGAGGGAGAGAAAGAGAAAAAAAGCGAGGTGGGCCCCCTTGAACTCTTTAGTGCGTGATGACAGACTACATACATACACTTAGTTCATATGATATACTCACTCAGGCATATACTATCTAAAGCACGCACACACTCAACGAATATTACTTATGTACACACGCATGTTTAATCGACAGAACACACACACACACACACACACACACACACACACACGCAGGTGGATGGATGGGATTGGATTAGTTCATTGACTATAGGGATTATGAGGATTTTACCAATTGCGAGTTTAAGGCAATACGGAAGATGGAGGTATAAAATTCTAAGCTTAGCAGACATACAGCAATAATGAAAGTTTATGATGGATAAAAAGTTAGTTGAATTTGGCTTTATGTACAGTATTTATGCATGCACTACAACCGTATTCTAGCCGGTAATTATGTTAAATAGCGTTTCACACAGTTCCAACTTCAGTCAAATTCCAGATCCAGGAATCTCAGGAATCGGCACGCGTATGTTAACCCTTTCTGTACCGGTGACGTCCTTTGTCATTATATGCTGGCAACTATCAGATGGCTTCATTCAGCTTAGGAAGGACGTCTATTCACTAAAAGGCTACATACTATTTCAATTATGCCTTTTAGCTACCATACATTCTTCCTAAGCTAAGAGTGTATAACACTGTATATACAGTACTTTGATAGCAGTGCCCGCCACGCGTCTCTGGTCCGAGACTGCTGCTATGATTTTGCACCGAAATGGGTTGTCAATTATGAAAACCTGTCAATGATATGAATGCAGAGAAATAAGAGTTTCTTATATTCTCCCTAAGTATTCATAAATCAGCTGCTAAGGGATTCAATTGACCACTTGCGAGTTTCAGGCTATAAGGAAGTTCAGCCTGTAAACATCGATATTAAACACAAATACAGTAATTTTGTAGGTTTCTGATGGATAAATAGTATGTTGAATTGGGTTTTATGTATTTATAAATGAACTAAAACCGTATTATAGCTGGTTATTCTGCTAAATATCGATGTCTGCAGCTCCAACTACCTTATAGTAGGGTCATTTGCTTGGAATCCGTGACCATTTTGTTCCTACCTTTTTCTCTGATGGATTTGACAACCTGAACCATTTTAAAGGAAAATTAGCTCCTATGCCCCTCTGAAAAATGACTGCTAACTCTGCTAGAGCCCAATATTCAAAATGGCCACCAACGCCATCTTGAAAAACATGAAATGTAATATCTCTGGCATCAGATGAGCTACAAGGACGAATGAGGTGTCCTTTTTCACTAATTCTGGCATTACAAATTCACTGGAATGGTTATTGTATTGTATTGTATTGTATATTGTATTGTTATTGTATTGCATTATACTAATTGTGCATACTAATCTGCCACTTCACAGTCACTACATGATTCACTGTATGAGCCACTATCAGCATCACTGTCCTCACTTTCGCTGCTATCATCACTGTTGTTCTCTGCCTGCGGATTTGTAGGTAGTGGTATGGATGGGGGAAGTGGGGGCTGGGTTGAACGGACAGGCAGACAATAGGCCATTAATTTTACAAGATGCCATCCATGGCCGATCGGTGAGGGGTGACTTTGGAGATGGTAATGCTTTTGCAAATATGCAAGATAGTTTGCACGCTCCAAGTGTGGACGGAGACTGTCCAAGTCAGGCACAAGTCGGATAGTGCTTTTTTTCTTCTGAGCTCTCCACTTCGCTGCCCTCACATCTCTTAGGGTCTTGCTTTTGGCATCACCATAGACATATCGAATGACAAACCGCTCCAAATCACTGATGACCTGTTCTGTGACTAGGAGCTGTGTACCACATGCTACTAGCAGGTCGTGTGCCTCTTTAGACTTCTCCAGACGAACTGCGATGAGCTTCTTGCTTGCTCCATAGAAGCCTGAGTTGTGGTCACACCCAGTGAGGACATAAAGTGGTATGATGGATGCAGCCATTGCCTCACTGCACATACATCGGGCATCGATAAGCTGACGTTTGCGTTTCACACACAGGATTCCTGTTGTCTTCTGAGCAACATATGCCGCTTGCACGTAGTTGTCTGTGTCCTCTGTGTCAAGAACAACAGCTGCTGTGTAGCTGTCTGACCGGAGCACACTATATATGGTGAGCATTGCAGTATCTGCCTCTGCATGGGAGCATGTGAACTCTGGCACAAGCTTGCCTGTGGTGAGATTCTTTGCAGTGCTGCCAACTACACAGTAGATGATCTCGGTGCTAGTTGTTGCTGCTGTTCTCTGGAATTCCGTTTGAAGAAATGCCTGAAGGCGGATTTTGTTCTCAGGTTTACCCAGGAGAGCATGGAAAACTTTACTAGAAGGAAATTTATCTTCTGTCTTCATGAAGACATTGCTGATTGGCAGGGTTTTTTGGCGCAGTATTCTCTCACTGTCCTTGATCGTGTAATTCTGATCATATGAATCATTGACGCAAATGATGCGCTCAGCATGCTTGTGTCTCGTTAGAACGAAGTGCACCAACTTCTCTGCATAATCTCCCCAGGTATACTTGGTACCGTCTCCCTTCTCTCTGTCTTCAATGGTTGTTGTTGTTGTTGTTGTTCCCCAAGCTGCCTGGCCGAACAGCCCCAAGGCTCCGAGCACGGCCAAGGCCATATCCGAGCGCCCCCACAGAACCCTCACTGCCGACCACAATAAAGCCTGGGTGACCGAAGCCACTCCATGGCGGGGAGCTGAGGAGGGTGCAGAAACGCCCGGGAAACCAAAGCCCCACCCAGGGCCCTGTGCCCCTCAGCAATTATGAAGAGAAAGTTGAGGGGCAAGGGAAAAATGTGACGCTTTGGCTTCCAATCTTGGTAGATTGGGAGGTCAATCCACGGAAGAGACGCCGTCACTCGAGATCTAGAAAATATATAAGTAAAAGGAACAGTCAGAGTAAGCTATGGGTATGGCAGAGATCGCTCAGTTCTCACTCTGATAGACCAGCCCATCACCAGTGTCTTCAATGGTAGGAGTTGTTAGGCGCCAGATGAGGCCCATATCAATAATAAACGTGTATACTTCAGGCTCTGGAATGACAGTCATAGTTAGTTTTTGTTGAAGCTTGCTTTTCTGTGCCTTACGGATGGTTCCATTGACGTTGAAGATGGAAAGGCACTCGGCTGTAACACGATGCTGCAGGACTTCTTGAAGTTTGAGGGCACCACTCGTTTCAACCAGTCCGAGAACAGAGGCCAAGGCATTACGCTCCATTTCCTCAGTCTTTCCCTTCAGGTTCTCACCATCTGCTTTCTTCAATTCCTGAGTTGAAAAGTTCAAATGCTTGCTACGGGGAACTCTATCGTTGAGAGACTTGGTCTTGGAATACACTCTCTCATTCAAGAACTGCTTCAGTTTGCTTGTGCCATCCTCCTTTGCCGATTTCAAGTCGGCAGCGAGAGCGTCTGAGGCTGGGATTCCTGACTGTAGGGATCGAAGTGTCTTGTTTGTATGGTCAAATGGATCACACTTGCTGGTAAATTTAAATACATATGTTGCATCTACCGTTCCCCAAATACTCCTCCAGAGCAAAGTCTTTTTGATTCTCTGTCCTCACAACTCAGTGTCCTCAACTTAAATGCTTCTTCTGAAATCACTGTGTTGGGTGATTTTAATGTCCATAATGTTGAATGGCTCACTCATTCAGCCAGGACTGATGATGCTGGTCTTGAATGTGAGCTATTTGCAGAATCATTTAATCTCACTCAACTAGTCAACCAACCCACCCGTGTACCAGATAATCCTAATCATAATTCCCACCTACTGGACTTATTTTAATAAACAACCAATTCAGAAAATTATGATGTTACAGTGAGGTCCCCGCTTGGATCTTCTGATCACTGTCTGATACAGGCCACCTGTCTATCACCTACCACACCTTCCCACTCTGAACCTGTTTTGGTGACTAAATGGCATTACGATAGGGCAGACTGGGAGGGTCTTCAGGTTTCTTTATTGATATTCCCTGGACCTCTTTCTTTTCTAATGATGCACACTCCACCTTGAGCCACATACAAGATTTTGTAAAAATTGGAATGGAAACTTTTATTCCTCATCAAAAGTACAGTAAAAGATCTAATTCACCTAAATGGTTTGACCATAATTGTGCTAGAGTAACTGAACAAAAAACAATAGCCTACAATGCATACACAAGATCAAAAACACATGAAGCCTTTAATTACTTTAGAAACATCAGAAATCATGCCAAAACTGTATCAAACCTAACTAAATCAAACTTTCTCCACAAGCAGGCAAATAAACTTCTAAATAATCCAAATGATAACAAAATATTTTGGTCTACTCTTAACTCATTCAAATCCAACTTCACTACTGCTTCATCCATTCCACCATTAAAATCTCTGACTGGCAATCTTGTAAGTGACCCACGAGGTAAAGCTAACCTTCTTGCGGATATTTTCTCCACCAACTCAACCTTAGATGAAATAAATCAAGATGTCCCTGTACTTAATTTTAATTCGCCTGAAATTCCCTCACTTAAGATCCACACCAGACATGTCAAAACTATTTTGCAGAATCTCTCAGTAGATAAGGCTCCTGGTCCAGATGAAATTCCTCCAATAGTACTTAAGAATTGCTCCTTGGTGCTCGCTCCTGTATTGGCAAATGTTTTCCATCTGTGTACTCATACCTCATGCTTCCCAGTACCCTGGAAAGAAGCAAACATCCATCCAGTTCCTAAAAAAGGTGCCTCTTCAGATCCATCAAACTACAGACCAATAGCTATAACTTCCACTCTTGGTAAAGTCTTTGAAATTATATTAAATAATCACATAATTAAGCATCTTGAGAATAATAAATTAATCAGTGATAGGCAATATGGTTTTAGACGATGTCGATCAACTGCAGACATTCTTTGCCTTCTTACGCATCAAATCAACCAAGCTAGAGACCAACATGGTGAAACACATACAATAGCACTGGATATATCAAAGGCATTTGATAGAGTCTGGCATCAATCCTTATTGTCGAAGATGTCACACTACGGCCTTGCATCATTAGTTCCGCTAATTTCTTCTTATCTTCATAACAGAAAAATAAGTGTAATGGTAGATGGCCTTTATTCTCAATTTCACTCAATAAATGCTGGTGTTCCCCAGGGATCAGTTTTGGCCTCAACTCTTTTCCTCATTCATATCAATGATCTCATATCTACCACTCATAATCCAATACATTCCTACGCAGATGACTCATCACTCCACAGTTCCTTCACATTTACCAATTCTTTCACCCAACCCGATCTTATAAATTCAAAAATAAACACTGCAATTTCTCTGAACCAGGACCTTTCTAGAATTAATGAATGGGGACAAGAGAATCTAGTTTCCTTTAATGCACAGAAAACCAAGTACATTCAATTTTCTAACCGACAGAATCTCACTGACTCCCATATATTTTTTAATGATGTAAATATTCCCACTTCCCCTAGTATTGACATTCTCGGTGTAACATTAACTACTAACTTGAGCTGGACACATTATGTTAGAAGCATTGCTAAGAATGCCTCTAAAAAACTGGGACTCCTGTACAGAGTTAGAGAATTCTTCACTGGCGAGCAGTTGGCCATAATATATAAAAGTCATGAGCGTTCTCAGATGGATTACTGTTCACCTCTGTGGGGTGGAAGTGGAGTGGTTGCATTGAGGCAGTTGGACAAAATTCAAAATAAAGCTATTAGATTAATCAATAACCCTGCAATCACACAGGACCTTCCTACATTATCCATACTAAAATGCCCCAGAATGAGAAGCCCACCACGGAAGCCACGAGCGAGAACAACAAAGAAACGGGAACAGAAACACCCGAAGGAAAGGCCCACAGAACGAAAGGACCAGGTGAGAGCAGACGCCCCATAGATCAGCATGAGAGAAGAAAGAAGGAGAGAAGGCACCAAGCCAACCAGTTCAGACAGGCCGAAGCCCGCAGGGCTAAGCAGCTCCAAACCACACCTGCCTATCGCTTCTAACCACTGACCCTTCCCCCACCTCGCGTATCCACTACCCCTCGTGTCCTACACCTCTTACCCGCCAGACTCTACCTACATGATGATGAACATGAATACATCTTAATTTAATACACCCATGCCCTGTCCCTAAGTTAAGATATCAATATCAACATACCCTAAAATACCTTGTCTTGCCAGACTAAGTTTCCGAAGACAAACCGCCCCCATAAATCTATGTATGTTCTTCCATCCGAGAAGTAATATGTTAACCCCCATGTCATAATTGATAAGAAACTATAATACCCACGGGTACACCATCGTGCAACCATTACGCCTGCCCTATCTTGCCAGATCTCACGACTGAAGATGCCGCGAGCAATCCAGTAACTATATTCCTGCACGGACGAGATGGTATAGGAAATTCCATTGTTCCTGTATTGCCCAATTCTACTCCATGTTCATCAAACCAGGGAATCTTATGTAAGAACCCCTGCCCCCCCCCCCCCTAGATTAAGTACACGATGATACCCACGGGTACACCATTGTATATATAACCATTATTCCTGTAAGACCTAGACAGAGATAATGACTGAAGATGTTAGCAACCATGCAGTAACTCTAATTCTTACCCCAACCTGAGATTGTATAGATAACCCTCTTTTACCATTGTCTCGACACATATCTACCACGAAACAATAACGAAGCTACCCCTACGAACTGCCGCTTTCTTTGGTATATATTTCATAGAAAACGCAGTTCCCAGGGACAACTAGATCAGCAAGAAATCGTGTCAACTAATAGTGTCCGTAACCCATCGTATTGACGAGTAATAATACACTATGTTTTTCTCTACTTTTATCCACAGTCAAGCACACACCTACAGCTAACCTCATCTTCCCCACAGTCCACATGATTCTATAATTTCCAGACTCATATACCACCACCTATTGCTCATCCCCCGGTAGCGTTTGATTAACCTACCTTCCCTGTCGTTAACCCCCAGTCTAAGATACCAACTGTAGCCTAATGCCACCCCTACACCCAGAGACCTTAGGGTCAAACTTCCACGTAGCCCCCCTTAACCCTCTCCCTCTCGTTAACCCCCCACGCTCCTCGACTCCCTCCTGACCTAGCCTCTCCACCATACCCCCTGAATATCCTTAACTTTTCCGTTACTAACATTCTCAAACCTTTTGTATATATACTCCTATCCAGCCTACCTTCCCCCAGTAGGAAGGAACACCATTAGAACTTTACTAACCCTTTGCATGCCATCTATTCCCTCACAACCTATTCACAACCCTGTACCAAATGATCGTCAGTGCGAGGCTAGCCGCCTCGCCAGTGACTAACCTCTATTGCCATACTTCCAGATAAATGTGGCAGAGTTAGCAACCCAGTCTCCACCACATCCAACAAACCATGCAATTAACAACCCAACCAATTAAACCAGCTGATCAAGGCACCTTCGGTTTTGGTATTACGAACACCCACATCTGTCTCATAAACAGAGGGTTATTACAAACACTTGTAATATGGCAAGCCCCCAGCCACAGCCGCCCAGACGACCATCACAGAGAGAGGACGCGCGCCTACCCCTTTCACCCACCCGAGGAGGGAGACCCCTACCCCTGCGGAGGTACACCTGACCCCTGTTTTGACTTCCGGGTCATTGCCAGGTAGCACAGGAATTCTTCCTATCAATGAACTAACCATGTATGACTAACACCCTTACTAACCTCTATTAACCCACAATAACCCATTAACCTTTCTTGCATACTCCGATAACCAAATTAGCACCTCAGCTATACCATAGAATGAAGACTGAACAATCTAAGAGAGACGCTCCTATCAAAGATGTCCCAAACCTCCTCGCAAAGTAGATCCAGTCTCTCTCCCCTAAATACTTCCAGTATAGCCAAAATAGTACCTCTTATACTAAGGCTCAGTTATATCACATTATGAAGGCTCCATACAGCCATGTGCCACAACAGTAATCACCACCTTACCTAGTTCCTGTATCAATTGAGAGCTCAAATAAGTCCATCAAAACTCGAGATCCCTATTGCCTACAGGGTCCAAAACCGAACATATAAACCGAGCTCCAGCCCCCAGTAAAATCAGTTGAAAGATAGACACCAAACAGTGGCTGGTCCCTTGTGTTGACCTCTAGCTCTATCATTGTTTGTTCCTGAGAATTGAGTTCCAGAGCCTGCAGACTCCGTGGCAGATTTAGATAGAAGGATCTGTCCACGTAAAAGAAATCTACGTACACCTTATAACCTTCATACAGACCGGGAAGCTGAGCGATCGACGTGAGATGCGCTTGGCGTTAATTCCGATCCAGATTGACAGGAAGATCCTAATATCTGTGATTCAGGTCTAGAAACCAGAGGGTATATAAGAGTGTAACCAGCAACGATCGCTAAGAGATCCGTCTTGAGAACTTTCTACATAAATTATGGACCATCTGGACGGCCGCGGAACCAGTCGTTAGCCCCCAACATCACGGACGCAAGATAACCAGGACCAGACCAATCAAATACTACCAAAGATTCACTCTATCAGTGCTACAGTGTTACAGTGCTATTTAGAGACTCACTGATTAATATTTCTATGAAGTGGCTATATCTTCGCCCCAGTATAATTCATATATAACCATTCAATTAGGAAGTGCTAAGCGTATCAGTGTTTATTAATTAACAGGCGATATTAACTCTCGTAATTACCCATATATCCAGATATTATTACATAGAAGTGAAACCCTAGTGATATCTGATGTTCGCCCACTGATTTGCGTTCTATGTGTTTCTGATACAAGAATATAAAACTTAGATCAGTACCCCCCTGAGGTTACTAGAATTCCCGTGCTCTAAAATACGCGTGTCTAATCTAGTCTGTGAACTACTACTTGTTCACCAGAGCTACCAGTAATAAATCTAACAGTGAATATGAATCTATAAGTAACATTTATGGTCTCCAGTATATAAACTTGTGAATAAAGCCAGTGATCAGAAGATTAATACCTGAACGTTGGAAGTGGGAGACTAGGCTCCATCCAGATCCACTTAATGCTAGTGTTGTTCAATTCTATCATTTGTCTTGTACGAGTATTCATATCTTCTTATGCTTCATATTAATCATCATCAAGAAAACTATAGAAGTGTGTACATCAATAAAAGTGATCGTGTGTCTTGTTACCGTGTGCTTATTTTGTGTTCTCTATTCCTCATACCTTGTTTTGTGCATGCAGCCTTCTATACCCAGTCAGTTAGAACTCACATTACCCAAGTTAATCCTGTAGAAAAACAGGGCATAACATTGGTGGCAGCGGTGGTTCTTGATTCGGATAAAAGGTTGCATTACATTGCAAGTTTGGAACAGCCAGAACACGATAACATCATGGCGCACCGTTCTCAGATCCCCATCCCACATTATGATGGGGAGACTTACGAGATCGAAACGTTCATGGACATAGTGAAATCCGTACTTGACCTAGTTTATACCACGGACGCAGAAAAGATAGCCGTGACATTAACGCACCTGGGAAGAGCCGTTTCCCTGGTTGCCTACCAAGTGCACCCTGCTCTCACATGGGACGAATTTCACCCAATAGTGATAGAGGCCATTAAGCCTTCGTTGGGCGTTTTCGTGGCCCACACCCGTATCCAAGACACTAAATTTGAAGGCGATCTAGATGCCACAGTATATAAGATCGCCCAACATATCAAAGTGTCTTTCCCCACATTGACCAGAATCCAGCAAGAACAGCAGATTCTGGTCAACTTTGTATCAATATTGCCCTCAGCAGTAAAGGATCATTTCCGTGTGCACGATTTCGTCGGATATCAAAAAGATCTCATCACGATCCGACGTATTTTGGCCGTGCGCACAGAAACACCCACCCAAATCGCTGTAATCAAGAGGTTCCCCACACACCCGCAGCACCTCGACAACCAAAACCCCAAGGCTCAAACCTTCAACTCCAAGAATGCCTACCCCTCCTCATCCTTCCACAACAAACCTACCTACCCTTCCGGCAAGCCCCAACCCAGTAGGCCCCGGTTCTAACCTACCCCGCCACGCAGAATCTTCAACCGGAACAAAACCTACAACACCTACCAAAGTAAGAACCCTACATTAGTGATTATCAACCCCTATGATTTCCCTGCCTGTAGTGCTAAGTGTGCCCTCCATTAAATTTGTGACTCTGCCAAACCTCGCCCCTTTACTTCTCGCATTTCTGTAAATGAAGAGGAGTTGGGACAAGAGGAAGAAATGGAGGAAATGCACACCGAAGACATAGCCCATATCATGACCTCAGACGATACCGAGGAAACCCTGGAGGAGGTAGATACCGACTCCCAGGATTTTTAAAGTATCCCCGGCCACGATGGCCTCGGCGGGGGACGCCATAACTGATCGCACTGCCCCCATTTACTACGTGGCCAAAATCAAGGACATTCCTGTCCGCTTGTTAATCGACACGGGAGCTGCTAAGTCATGTTTGTTCAAGTCTTATTATGATCAACACCACCGACTATTTGGCCCCTTGTTACCTACCAAATCAGAACTAATCTCAGCTGCTGATACCTACTTAAATCTCCTAGGAGACACTTTGCCCCTGTCAGTAACTACTCCTGCCCCCCATGCCCGTTGTTATCACTCGTTCACAGTATGTTCCTCCCACTGTAAACATTACGATGGTTTCCTTGGACTTGACCTCCTTCAAAAACTCCAGGCCCAGGTTGACTGCGGCCAGAGGCTGATCTCATTAAAAAAAAAAAATCCAACCCAAAGCCTCTGACAAACCAATCACGCAGAAACCAGTTCACAAAAAGAAAAAACACTTCCACCCTCAACAAACTCTGAGTCAAGATTACCAAGTTGCAGCTAGCACTAAGGTAACTCCTAACCCCCCCCCCCCCCCCTTGCCCCGAGTTCTCTCAAAATATCACTCATTCTGTTGAAAAAATGCCTCAACAAACGAAAGAAGACAAGTCCAAGCAACTCAATGAATTAAACCCCCCCATTTCTCCTAACTCTGTCCAGGATCAATCCTCCCATGTTTCCAGGACAGACTCTTATGTATGTAAACACCATTCTACCAAATATTTATGTACACCTGTTTCCAGGGAAAATGCCGACCTATGTACCCAACAATGTTTTCCCCATGCCCCCAGAAATGCTCAGCTATTCCACAACCAACAAAATTTCCCTTGTGACAGCTTTCCGTCAGTAGCTCCCTTCCACCCCCACACAATTCACACCCCTAAAAAACTTCAAAACCCCACACTTGACTCACCCCCTCATGACAGACAAACCCACCAATCCCATATAACCTCTAAACAAACCGTCACTGCCACCGACAAAACTCCCCAAATTCGTCCTTTTAACAACCACAAATCAGTACATCAGTCCTCCACCAATAACCCATGTTCTATACCTAACTCTTCCCCCACCAATCCTCCGCAGTCCCACCAACAAATTCCGTTTTCTAAATCACTCACACCTCACCACTCTGATCCTCCCACACGCGCCGTTAATCCCCCCCTCACATGTGACCCCCACCAAAGTGATTCCCCCCCCCCTCATGCATACCGAGCACCTGCTCACCAGTCGGTCCCCCACCATCATTAGCCCAGCTGTAGTTCAAGATAAATGTCAAATTCCCCCCCGCCATCAAAAATGGGTTAACCTTCGATCCATACCCCAAACTCACATGATATTTTCCCCCACTACCACGTCCACCAACCCCAATCGTTGCCTCCTACAACCCACCATCATTTCCGCTCGCATAAACCACATTCTAGTAGCCAATATCTCTGAAGATTCCCTGACATTACCAAAAGGCCTCATCATAGGAGACCTCGAAACATTTGATGACCTCCCCATAGATTCCAATGAAACCCCTACCAGTCTCAAATTACCCCCTCTCCCTGACACATTATCCGACCACCAAAAACACAGCATGTACGAACTATTGCTAGAGTTCAGTGACGTATTTGCCCAACAACCCACTGAAATAGGACAGACCGATGTTGAAGAACACATCATTAACACCACAGGCCCCCCCATAAGACAACCATCCCGTAGAAAAAATCCCATACAACGCCAGGAAGAGGAACGCCAAGTCCAAGAGATGTTAGAGGCCGGAATTGCTACCCCGTCCATCAGCCCCTGGTCTTCCCCTGTTGTCCTAGTAAAAAAGAAAGATGGGTCAACCCGTTTTTGCGTAGATTACAGGAGATTGAATGACGTAACCATTAAGGCCGCTACGCAATTACCCAGGATAGACGATTCCCTTGACTCCCTATACGGATCCAGATGGTTCACTACCCTCGACTTGCAAGCAGGGTATTGGCAAGAGCCCATCAAGGCAGAGGACCAAGAAAAAACAGCATTCTTCACTAGGGGTGGCCACCACTATGAATTTAACGTCCTACCTTTTGGCCTCTGCAACGGACCCGCCACTTTCTCCCGTTTGATGGAAGCAGTATTACATGGCCTTACCTGGGAAACCTGCCTAGCGTATCTAGACGATATCATTGTGTACTCACAAACCTGGGAAGAACACCTCCTCAGGTTGAAACAAGGTCTTCAAAGAATCCGAGCCGCCGGGCTGAAATTGAAACCCTCAAAATGCGAGATTGCACGAAATAAGGTAGATTTCCTCGGCCACGTAATATCTGAACATGGCATTGCACCAGACCCCAAGAAACTTCAAGCCATACAAAACCAACCCCCACCCACCACCGTTAAAGGAGTACGTTCTTTTCTAGGTTTAGCCACATACTACAGACGTTTCGTCCCACACTTTGCCGCAATAGCCAGACCCCTCCACCAACTCACCCACAAGGACACCACATTCACCTGGACACCTGAAAGAGACCTCGCTTTTAACACTTTGAAACAAAAGCTGATCCAAGCCCCTATTGTCGCTTTCCCTGATTACCATAAACCTTTCCGTCTTTATACCGACGTATCTCTGTACGCCATTGGTGCAGTTTTAGCTCAAGTAAGAGACGGAGAGGAACATGTGATAGCGTATGCCAGCTCCACACTCAACCAAGCCCAACATAATTATGCAGCCACCAAGAGAGAGTGCCTAGGGATCATTTGGGCACTCAACCACTTCAGGTCATTTGTGTTGGGCGCGAAACTAGATATAATAACCGACCATCAATCTTTGCAATGGTTGCGTAGGTGCGAAACCAACTCAGCCATCTTGGTACGCTGGAGAGAGACACTAGAGGACTACGATTTTACAATACAGTATCGTCCAGGTAAACTTCACACCAATGCAGACGCCCTGTCTCGTTTGCCAGTACCGAAAGACCCCCCACCAGCCTAGCCGCCTTACAAAACACTGAGCTCTTACATACCCCCATCAACCAACATAATTCCCCCCCAGCCCCCTCACTAATTCAATCTTGGGAAACAAGGATCAGACCACCCTGGATACCGTTAAATATCTTCAAGAAACTGACTCGCTGGGGAGATCAACTTGCCACAGACTCCGGTCACATAGTCCTAGACCCCACCATTGCCCACGACTACATGATTGCCATTCACGAGGGAAACGGCATACACCTTGGACAAAAGAAAATGTTAAAAATCTCCGCGGATCAGTACTGGACGCCCAACCCCTCCAAGATTGCACAACGCGTGACAGAATCCTGCAAACCTTGTTTATTGGGGAAGGATAGATCACGCACCCCAGGCCCAGCTGGTACCATTTCTGCCAACAAACCGTTCCAAGTCCTATCCCTCGACATCATGGGCCCGTTTCCTTCTTACGCTGGCAACCGATATATCGTCACATTTGTTGACGTATATTCAAATTTTTTAATAGCCTGCCCAGTTAAAGACCACACAGCCACCACAGTCGCCGCACTACTTGCCACAGAAGTGTTCCCTATATTCGGCCTTCCCCTTGCTCTTCTATCCGACAATGCCCCCGAATTTAGTGGACACGTTTGGCACCAGTTCACCCAACAATGCGGTATTAAGATCAAACACTCATCCCCGTACTGGCCTCAAGGAAATGCTATATGCGAACGCAGCCATCGCACCATCAACAACCAGTTACGTACCAAAATTATTGCTCTTAACACCTCAGGCTGGCCATCACAGATAAAAATGATACAATGGGGCATGAACACCTGTCCCCGAGAAGACGGTATTTCACCTCTTGAACGTGTTTACGGCGTACCCCCCTGTTACTGCCGTTCCACCATCACGCTCACCTCCCCTCCAACACCTCCACAATTGACCCATTGCAACATCTGCAAAACACCCTCCATACCGCCCAAACCTGTCAAAACACCAAAAATTATAACCCCGATGATAAAAACCCTTTCGCCATCCATGACACCATAATGGTAGCCAACCTCCCTGTCACCAACAAATTAGGCCCTCGCTATGTCGGACCCTACACCATCATCAAAGTCCCAAATGCCTATCAAGTCATCATTGATTATCACGGCGTGACTCGCACGTTCAGAAATAGATTCGTCCGAGCATTTAAACCTCTAAAACCACAAGACATTACCCCACCCCACACGTCCGACCCTGAATTGAACACAAATACTACCCCTCCCACTCAGGCTATAAATGTTCCCCTACAAACCCCTAAAGGCCTAAACCCTCCAGCACAGAACCTGCCGATCATTCCTCAACATACCCCACAAACTAACCTCCACAAACCCCAAGCCCCCACTATCACACCTTCCTCCACCATGACCAATTCCTTCACTTCTGATAGTCAAGTACCTCCCCAAAATATCAAAGCACGAAAACCTCCACCCACAACCCCGACCACAACAGAAACCCTCCCGTCTAGCCCTGAAGTACCTCCACCAGGCACCACAGTAAGAAAACCACCACCTAAAACCAAGTACACACCCAACCGCACCACACAATCTATAGTATATGGTGTTATGTAATTTCGTGGAAATTTCATATATATTTTTGCCAATGTGTTTTTTTTTTAATGATTATGACCCATTATCTACAAAAATCGTGTTTGGCATTTTTTTGGATGCCATCTTGGAATAATGGTGGCCATCTTGAATTTTCGGCATAAAATATGGATATTTTGCCCATCTGTGCAAATTCTAAGCCCTTTATACATTATATTTTGTTTAATTATTAACACAAATGATGACTAAGATGTTTGTATCATGAAATAAAGTCATGGCATTCAATATTTTGAATGACAGGACATATACAGACCTCTAAATCCAAGATGGCGGCTAATTTTACGAGAATTTGTTCATTTGCTTTTTTGTTTTTTCTAATTGTTTTTTCTTTGTTCACAGAACATGAAAACCAAGCGACGCAAGATAGAAAACAACTACAGACAGTGCATCGTATGTCAAGAAAATACAAATGAAACAGTCAGTACACCAAAGCCAGACAGCTATATTCGTTTCCTGGAGTGTGTCAGAGAAAGGTCAGACTATGGAGAACAAAAATACATATCTATGTCGCAACGACTGGTTAATCTGGAGCCGCAAGATCTTCAAACTAACAGGGAAGTGTGGCACCAGAAATGCTATGCTGAGGCCACGAACAAAACAGACATACAGCGAGCCAAGACCCGCCACAGCAAAGCCCTCGAGAAGGGTGATACCACAGTACTGATCAGACGAAAAGGTCGGCCACCGAGCAGTCGTACACCAAGTGTTCCATCTACGTCACATACAGGATCACAACGGAAAGTAACACGTTCGTCCATTCCAAAGGTGCAAAAAGAATTGTGTTTCTTCTGTCAAAGAGCGACAGCCGAAAAGACTCACATGTGCCAAACCGAAAACATTGGGGAGCAAATAGCAGCTGTGGTAAAAGAAAGTGACAACACAACCTGGAAAATAAACTATTCGGAACTGCTGAATGAGAAAGATGCTTTGTCGAGAGACTTACTGTATCATAAGTCATGTACAGTATGACCATTGAATGGCAGAAGCTAACAACTCGCAGAAAGCAGGAAACAACACTGGAATTTGATGCTGAAATTCCAGATATTGAAGGTGACAGAAAGTTTATTGCTGCAGAGGTACATTATTCAGTCAGCTGCAGGACCGGACATCTTCTGGAGAATTTATTCCAGTCAGTGAAGCGCAGAATGACTATCAACAAATCATGCATCAGCATAATCTCCCACATACAGTTTCTCGTCAGTGCCTGAAGGAAAAGATCCGACAGCATGTTGACGGTGTTGCCTTCACAAGTTCTGCCAATCCAGCAAAATCAGATTTGATCCATTCTTCCGGTGTTGCTGACGCCGCAATACGGCAAACTTCAACTTTGAATGACAAAGAAGAGATGACTACAATACTCAAATGCGCAAAAATAGTCCGCACAGCTATTGACCAATCCAAGCCATGGGAGTTTGAGGGCTCAATCAGCAACCAAGAAAATTTCATCCCAAATGAGTTGATCTGGCTGTTGAAATGGATCGTTCAGGGTGACACAGCAGTTGTTTCAGAAGTCCGAAGTCAAGAAGTACATTCTAGATGCACAAACTTGGCTCAAATGATAATTCAGAGCCACAAAACCAAGAGGCAGATCATGCACCAACCTAAGTTTTGTGCAAGCTCATTTCGAAGCAGAAAAGAGACTCCCCTCACTTTAGGGCTATCACTGCACTTCTATCATGCCAAAAGAAGCAAGAAAACGATAGACATATTGTCAAATACTGGAGCTGGAGTATCATATCATCATGCTACAGAACGCGTTGGTCAGCTTGCAGCTGCTGTCCAGGAAAACATGGCGGACAACCAAGGTGTCTATGTACCCCCTAACCTTTTTTCCAGAGATGTTGACTTGAAGGAACCTCTCAGCACATACGAGTTTTCCCCAATCAATCACATGCTGATGACACCAGATGGCTTGTTGCATCCATGCAACGACAAATCACAGCTCATTCACCATCTGGAGAACCATGGATCAGCTGAAAATGGCCAAGCTGATGCACCTTTACTGGATGACTTACCACTTGATAGAGCTTCTATTATCATCGATGCCATGGCAGTAGTTCATGAGATGGCCGTTTTCAAGGACAAAATATCATCATGTGGAGACCTGGCAGAGCATTTCGTCAATGCCATCAACTCCAAAAGTCGCCCTTACTCGAAGTGCTACGTGGTGTTTGACCAATACTGCCAGTCCTCATTGAAAGAGATAACAAGACAGCGTCACAGTGGAGCCAAGCTTTCCAGGGGAACAGAATACAAAGTCGACAGAAACACGCGTATTAAAGATCTCAACAAGTTCCTCAGTAGTACCAAGACGAAGGAGCTTCTGACAATATTCTTGGCCCAACAGATTGTTGTCAACTGCACAGCAGACGTAACCACTATCACTTGTCAAGGTGTCCAGTCCAACACATCTGGCAGTTGTCATGCTGCCAAGCATGACGAGGCGGATACGTTGCTGATATACTACGCCAGTGAAGCACGCAAACTTGGACTTACTGTTCACATCTACTTCCAGGACACAGATGTGCTGGTACTTGCCATACACAATTTGGCAGTCTTAGGCGAGGATGCAGCTATGATAATGGGCACTGGAACCAATCGACGTGTACTTTCTTTGTTGCCTATCCAAAATGCACTTGGTGAGGAATGTGCTCAAGCCTTGATGGGATTTCATGCCATAAGCGGGTGTGACACAAACTGGAAGGATATTCGGCAAGAGCAAAACTTCATGGTGGAAGGCGTTTATGGACTGTGGTGATGACATTGTTGGTGCACTTGCTCGTCTGGGACAGGAGAGTGAACCATCCTGTGAAGTGCTGGGTCTTTGTGAAGCATTCATCTGCAAGTTACTCGGTCCAAAGAACGCAGGTATTAGTCAAGCTGCGGCACTCAGATGGTTTCATTTTCGTGGACTCAACACCAAACAAGGAATCGAGAAGCTGCCCCCAACACAAGGATCATTGCATGAGCACATTCGACGGGCACATTACCAGTGCTTAATCTGGAGGCAGGCCTTAATTCCACAACCAACCGTTCCAGCACCAACTGAATTGGGATGGTCCATCAGTGACACTTCGGGACATTTCGTTCCCAAGTTAAGCAGAATACTTCTGGCTCCAGATTCCATCTTACAGTTGGTTCGGTGTAAATGCACAAAGAGTCAATGTAGTGGGCGATGTTCCTGCCGCGAAAACCAAATGCCCTGCACAGAGTTGTGCAAGTGTGATTCAGATGGATGTAAAAAATTGGCTGATGTGGGCGAAGCTAGTGACGAATCTGACACTGAATGAGTATCAGACTTGACATGAACTTGTCTCAGGAACATAACATAGTAACTGTTCTTTTATTTAAACAATCAAAGTGTCTCATTTTTGCAACAGAGGTTAACTGTCATACTGTCATTTGATAAAAAAAATACCAAAAAATTTCTAAATCTGATGGCAAGTAAAAGTATTATATAAACGTATTTTACAATCATTTCTTCTCACAGAATTTGACTTATGATAAAATAATAAAAAAATACTGCTTTACTCATTGCATTGATATGCACAAATATAGGGTACATCACACTTCACACCCCCATAGACAGTCAAACAGTTTGAAACTTGTGCAATTTGCGGCAAAAAATTTCCGTTTTTGGCGATACCACCCGATTTGTTAGTAGTCTTGGCAAATCCAACGTCAAGGCTATTAACCTAATTGCAATGACGACTTGTCTATTTTGACTGCTATGTCGTCATTCCAACCGCGGTTAAAAAGAAAACGTCTAGAGTCTACTCCTTATCTTGCTCTAGGAGACGTTGTACATTAACCAAAACTACCACCGAAGGTGAAAAAAGCATTAGAAGAGAAGAAAAAGGGGTTTACCTTAGTTACCGCTCAAGGCCCATCCCGTGTTCCGTCATGCGCCGATCCCTGTCGAACGTGCGCATGAGCGACCCTCTCTTGTTATCATTTTTTCACGCGCCTCCATTGATTGAGTCCGCTTTTGTTGTGCTCCTTCAATTCACCCTGTTTTAGGTTCGTTTCGGCTTTTCTGGCCTTCTTTTTGCTAGACAGATGTTACGTGATCTAGAACACACCTAAATGGGCTCCTCAGTGTGTTTAATGGAGACGCGTGTGGAAATAGCTACCGTAGGTACGGGGGCGCTTGGCGTTCCCCGTCTATATGTTTTCATTCTTTCTCTTTTCATATTCTTTTTTCCTGTTAGTCTGGGCATAGTTTAGCTTTTAGCTTCAATTAGCCTAGCTTGTTTATCATTCAGGAATTGCTATGCCCTTATGAGTTCTCATATTTTCATAGCCTAGGTGTACAGTTGGTTCACAACCTGAGATTTCGTGGTGGCGGTGCTGTTTGTAGAGTTTGTGTCAGCCGCATAACTAGCGTTATTCCCGAGTCCCCCCTTTCGAGCCTTCACTGTGTCTCAAGGGCCTGGGCGCTTAGTGGTTCGTGATACCCAGAGGTACCCCACGGGGGCCTCTCCCTCACTCCACAGGGTTTTTTCGCCCCTGACACATTCTCTACTCGCGGCTAGGCCACCCTTTTTCTCACCAGTTTCATTACTGGTTTTTTGTGTTTCCCTTCCTGTTTTCACCTCCATCCTTTCATCACTTTTGCCCAATCCTGGGGTACCCCACGGGGGCCCCTGTTGTGCCAAACCACCCAACCTGCCACTTCTCCTCATGGGCTTTGCTCTATCTCTGTGGGTTGGGTGGTTCCCAGGGTATGTGCCTCCTCTCCCCTGGTGTGCCTTCCTTGCCTCTCCCTTGACCGGTCGAGTCAGGATATTATCAAGGAAGACACTGCTCAGCTAGATGGTCACGGTCATCTTCGCTTGGAGTTCATAAGGAGTTGACGCTTGTTTGCCGGCCTTTTTTGGTTTTCCTAGACGCCCCTCTCGCTTGTTCGGCACCGGGCCCTCTTGGCCGTACCCGCAAATTTGCGGAGTGCTCGATTCGGCCCTCTGGGTCGTTTCGGCTCCCCGCAAATTTGCGGAGATCGCTGGGGGGTCGCGTGACGATGTGGGAGGTTTGTGTCGGTACGGATCTACCTCTTTGGCCCGCAAATTTGCGGTTATAGTTGGCTTTCACTGTTGACCCTTTTTTGTGTCATATTGTTGCCTGATACTATATTGGTGTATGCACTTTCCTGGTGTTATAGGCCCTGCATGTAAGATGTTGAGTGGTGGTTAACACTTTCTCCATCTTCGCAGGTTCTGCTGGTGCTCTTCCGCCTCGGCCGCCCTCCTCACCTACCTCTGTGCTCCCGGTTTAGGGTGAGTACAGATACCTGTTTGCATGTGTGTTCCTGTTTCCCCATGCTCCTTCCCTGGTTCTTCTTGGACATTCTCTCCACTTACACCTTCGTCGTGCTGATTCTGGTGTGTGTTCTTCTCGTGCTGGTCGGCTGCTTTGCTTTCGCCTTGGTTGTCGCTCCCCGTGCTTGGTGAGCCACATGTCCTGCTTGCGCCACTCGCTCTTTGTGTCCTCTACGGCCTACCTCCCTGCTCTGTGTGGCCCGTGTCTGGCCCTGGTGGTTGTGCTGCTCCATGGCCCTGGTTCCTCGGCGGCGGCTGTGGCCTCTGCTTCCCTTCCGTCGGTGTGGCCGATGGTCTCCCGCCACATTGGGCCTGTGGGCCGCCGTTCCCCGGCATTTGTTGCCGCCCGGTTCCGCGTCACCCTGGGTATCCCTGACCCGACTGCCGGCCGTTCACCACAGCCCGTAGCCTCGTAGGTGGAGCTCTCGTCTCACACACGAGGGGTCGGGGGTTCACTCCCAGACCGGGCGGTGCGAATTGGGCTTGTCTCCTTTCGTGTGTTAGCCTCAGTTCACCTAGCTGTAAATAGGTACCTGGAATTCGTGGACGACGTTGTGCCGTCCCATCTGGGGTTGGCACAAATGGTACAAGGCGAGCTGGGTATCATATGGTTCCCCTACGCTACTGGTCACCTTAAGCCTCCCCGCTCGCCTCGCTACTGCCCCTCGTCGTCCTCCTGCTCACCTTGACGTCGCC
>JBAKBP010030036.1:0-26282 GCA_037953745.1 Lithodes maja | reverse complement strand
GGAAGTTCTTTGTCGATCCCAGATTGAGAGAGTATATGACGTCATGATTGCCAGTGGGCGGTCCTTAGTGTTGGCGATATGCTCGCTACAGGGCCGAGTATAAAAAGAGAGGTCCTCGCCACAATTCTTCAGAACTCATCAGGCAAAGCGACCTCTCATATCCCTTGCAACTATCGATATTCTTCCGACTGATGTGAACTTTCTCTACTCTCTGAACAGCCTATTTTCTTCTCTTCTCGTCCCTTTTTAACCAATGACCCCTTTGGTGCAGATTTAGTCAGCCAAAGTATTATCGCTTGAGTTCTCACGAGATAAGTGCCTGTTAGATAGCCTATTTTTGGAAGGGTTAACTAGATTAGGATTGATTGATGTTTGTTGCACTCGTATATGCATTTCCCTGTGTGCGATTATTCATGTTCCTGTTTTCTGCTGGTTTAGGCAATGCTAGACTGGGATAGGGTTCCTCGAGTTGTGATTTCCTATGAGTGCTAGGTTGGTTGAACCAGCACAATTGCAACGGAGACGTGGGAAGCCTAGGGGGTCTTTTTGATTGTGTACCGTGTGAGTTTAGCACTGTGTTGCGAGTGAGGGCTTTTGCCTGTGCCACCCAACACTGTGCTATCTCATTTGCTTGACTTTGAGAGGATCGCCAGGAGAGAACCAGATACTAGTGATCTGGATCTCTCAAGAGAGCATCCCGTCAATTACCGTAATTTGGCCGCACAGTCTTAAGGACCTCGCTAGGCTACGAGCCGCTTGCTCAGCCATTGTCTCTTAACCTTAGATATCCCAGCTAGACTTTGCTCGACCAGCAGATACAGCATAGTATTGAAGCTTCTCCTTATGTATATTATTGTTTAAGCACTATTGATTTCATGTGTGGCACGCTTAGCTACTTCAGAGATTAGTGGCCCACGAGCACAATCTTAGTAGGCTATTGCCAGTGCATTGTCGGAGTACTTCTTTTTAATGTTTGCCATATCCTATTGCTTATTCTTATAATTCTTATGTCAATTTAACCCTTCGACCCCGGGTGGTACACGTGTGTACCATTTTTTTTTTGGCCCGAGGAACCCGGGTGGTACACCACTGTACCATTGCTTGCGTGAGTGCTTTTCGAATGGCGCGCGTAAAAATTTCGCTCCGTGGTCACCAGGCGTCGCTAGGCGACGCCACCAGACGGCATGTACGCCACCAAAACAGTCTCTACCCTGCCGCCAACATGGATACTAGCCCAAAAAGTTATTCCCTTGTGTCCGATTCTACGCTCCCTTCGACGCCTGCCCATGTTCGTCGCGCCCTAACGCAAAGGCACGTACAAGATGCGTTGACTCCCGGAGGTATTGAGATAGCTTTGAGGAGTTATGAACGTGGTGAAGGCCAAAATAGTGTTGATGAGTTGGGTAGTGATAGCTCAGAGTCTTATCAGTCTCACTATAGTGAAGATTTTGACGATCTAGACGAAATCCATGAAAGATACGCCTTTTTTAGTGGATTTGACCATGACCATGAAAGTGATGATAGTGAGGCTGAGCGGGAGGCTGAGGTTGACCCGCCATTGTCTTCCTTATCTACCCACGCCACCCAAGTTGCCCCAGGCTCCCGCCATTCTTCCCCACCACCACCAGCACTCCCTAGGGTTGAGGACCCCCCACTTTCGGCCTATTTACCCACTCCTTCCCCACCTCGCCGACCTACACGCCGCCCACGCATCATTCGTTCCCCGCGAGATTATGAGGGGGGCTCTGAAGAAGAAGGGCACCTCACAGATGACTCTGGCCATGATTACCTGGGTCCACCGTCAGGGCAAGATGACGGCTCTGACGACAACGACGATGACGACGACTTTATGGACATCGACGACCCTCAACCCAGACGCTTTGCCCAGGGCCGTCGTGCTCCTGGCCGCCCTGGCCGCCGGGCTGGCCGCCGGGCTGGGCCTGGGCGCCGTCGCGCTCCTGGCCGCCCTAGGGTGCGCGCCGCCAAAGTTCGTGGGCGTGCTGCCCCCGCTCTAGCTCCACAGAGGGCAGTGGCACAACCTGGGCGCCCCGTTCAGGACCGCCTGCAGTGTGCACAGTATCTAAATGTGCACAAGCTCTGTTACCTGCCTCTGGAACGAGATGGAGTCACCATTAGCAGAAGGCGGTGCCATGTCTGCTGGAACAGCCAGGTGAGGCCGAGGAAGCACAAAAAGACCACCATGCAGTGTGTGGAGTGCCAGGTGTCACTATGTACTATACCGTGCTTTGCTGAATACCACAGCAAGCAGGAGTACTAACTAATAATCATAGTGAAAGTACCAAAGACTGACAATATGTATGTATATAGGCAACAAGTGGAAATAAAACAATGTACAGGTGTATTGTGATAAAAAAATCATGTATTATGAAAACATATATAAATAAGTGAAAAAGACACAATAAATTGTATATAAAACGTTTACAAAGCATATAACTAAGTGAAAGTGACACATGACATAATATTAGATGGCCAAAGTATAATAAACACCTGTGATAACGAATAATCAGTGCCTAATATAACAATAACCTACCTCAATTACTCATAAAAACTACGGTATCGAGTGAAAATGTGAAATATTTGTTACAATCATAGCCTAATAAACATATTTTATATAATTGGACTCCAAATAACTATAATAACATCACTATCAATACATAAAATCGCCTCCGGGAGGTAAAAGGTTTTGCGCGACGAGTGGCTAAGAAAACAGTAGGTTAGCCGAGCCGGGGCCTGGGCAAAGGCGACGCATCCGAACGCGGGATGATTTTCACGCATAAAAATCACTCCACTTCCCGCGCTCACCATTATGCAATCACTTGGGCTAGAGACCTCTACTCAACGGCATTCTACACATGAAGGTTTGTGCTACATTTTTCTGTTTTTTTTATAACTTTGTGTAATGTATTTCAGGAGTAACATGTGAATCAACAGGGACCAAAATTCCTGAAAACCCCCGGACACAAAGTACAGTCACGATATTCCCTAGCCGGGGTCGGAGGGTTAAAGCCTTTAATTACCAGTGAGTTATTCATTAAATTGCTGTTCAAAATCCGATACTTACTTCTTATGAGTATTCGAGAAGCATCTAACTTATCAGAAGATTCCTTGCTTGATGCTCGAGGACTATTGTTTAACGTAACGTAATAGTGCCGATCCGAAGTAGAGGGTGGAGGACTTCTTAAGTTCTTAGTTCAAGGGTGGATTACTTCGGCTTCGGCCAACACTATTCTTTAGTGTTGTAGTACTTTCTTCTTTGTTTGATTGTTGACCAGACTAGATAACTCCCGTCTTGTTATTAGTCTGTTGTGTGAAACGCTAGTACCGAGTTCTTGTATACCCCGTTATAGCAGATAGAACTCTGGAGGGTAGTGGCGTTTTTTGTTCGGCTGGCAGTACTCTGGGGTTGGGATCGTGTGTTTCCGTTGTGGCAGCGAGCCATACTCGAGTCCTGTGTAAGAGCCCTAGTGTACCCGAGTGCCCGGTCGTAACAAATGGCGACCTTGCTTAGGATTTTGTGAACAGTATAATTTTTTGCAGAGTTGTACAACATTTGTTTGTTCGTACTTTAGCGTACATATTGAAGAATATTTTTTTTTTGTAAGGCAATTAGGAGAGCATTTAAGAGACTCCAGTTAATTTAGTAATTAGTGCTTGCATAAGGGAGTTTAACACTTTTGTCTCGAGAATTTTTTGGTGAACTTCAGTATGTCGTGCCCTAGTACTGACGAGGAGCGAGAGATGCTATTTGAGGAGGTGCCGTTAGTAACTAGTGAGGAGGATGCTAGACTTTTTGTGAGTAAGCAGTACCATGTGACGGAGGAGAGGCTGACTGGGGTGAATGTTTATGGCTTGCACCTGATAGCCAAGGTTTTGGGTCTATCCAATGTAGGAGGGATGTCCAAGGGGGAGCTGATTTCCTGGGTGTTGCGTGGGCGACATGGGGTTTCGGAGGAGAGGGCGTTTGGGGGGGTTCCTCCCCAGATCCCCTCTCACTCGACTCCCACAGTGCCGTCCACTCAGTTGCCGGAGGTTAGCACTCTCCCACAGAGGGATGAGCATTGGAAGATTGGAGTGCCCTCGGGCGGTGCGTATGGTGGTTCCCCAGTTCTTGCCCCCCCTCCTTCAGTAGTGGCAGCTCCCTCTTCCGGCCTGTCTCCTGAGATGATATTTAAACTCGAGCTTGCTAAAATGGAGAATGAGGCTAGGAAGCAGGAGATGGAGAATGAGTCTAGGAGGCAGGAGAATGAGACTAGGAGGCAGGAGAATGAGACTAGGAAGCAGGAGAAGGAGATTGAGGCTGAGATTAGGAGGCACGAGGCTGAGCTTAGGTACGACTCAGAGAAATATTGTGCTCAAATAGATTTAGATAAGACTCGTGCAGAGTCAACAGGGATTCGGATGGGCCGTGAGGGCCAAGTAAGAGAACAGTCCTTGTCCCACTTAGTCAAGTTGGTGCCGGCATTTAGTGAAACTGAAGTCACAGAATTTTTTAATCGTTTTGAGAAGAAGTGTAGGGAGCATAATTGGCCTGAAGAGAAGTGGGCAGCTCTAGTCTCCTCAAGACTTACGGGTAAGGGTCTGAAGGCTTATGATGCACTGCCTTTAGAGTCTTGCATTGACTACCCAGTATTGAAGAGAGCTGTCCTACGGGCATACGAGTTGCAACCAGAAACATATCGATTGAAGTTTCGGGGTGTTACGAAGACTAGGGAGGCGACCTTTCTTGAACATGCCCGGGACTTAAAAGATGCACTTGCTAACTGGACACGTTCTGAGAAAGCCGAGACGGCCGAACAGTTGACTGAGCTGTTTCTGCTCGAGCAGTTTTATAAGTGTACTGGTGCAGATATGACTTTAACTATTAAAGAAAAGAACCCTAAAACTCTACAGGAGGCAGCTGAGATGGCTGACCTCCGGCTATCATTAATTCGTGGGTGCGGGTCTGCCCAGCGTAGTGAGGCAGGTAACAAGGGGCGTGACACCCCACCCCCCCGAGTTAGTGATATACATTATGCAAACAAGTACAAGAGCTATGATACCAAGACTGACCACAAGACTAACACCGTCCCATTTAAGAAGGGGCCGGGCCCTTCCCAGTACCAAGGGAAGCCCAGAGGGGAGTTGGAGTGTTATCTTTGTCATGAAAAGGGGCACTTTGCAAGAGTCTGTCCTAGCAAACCACCTACAGCAGCTGTGTCTTTGGCCTGCAACATTGGTGTGTCTCCGAAGTCTTCTGAGTTTGCCCGGGGCAGTTCGTCAGAGGCTGAGGCACAGCCAATGCAGAAACACCTGAGAGGCTCGAACCCTGCTCAGGATGTTTTTTGCGACCATAGAGGACGGGGTTGCGTGATGTGGGCGGGGCGCAAGCATGGAGTAGAGGTCTTGCGTGATACAGGTGCTTCCCAGACTCTGATGAACAATTTGACTGGCTACCCTATAAATGCGGCTCGGGTGGTAGTGGTGCAGGGTATTAATGCAACTCGGTCATACCCGCTGGTGCGGTTGGAGTTGGAGGTGGATGGTGTGGCACGTGAATTGGATGTTGGGATTGTGGAGAAACTGCCAGTGGAGGGCGTCGACCTTCTTCTCGGCAACGACTTTGCAATGCCCGCTTCTGAGGTTCTACCCTTAGTCGTTGCCGAGAGGACGGCCGACGTGAGTAGGGAAGAGCAAGAGTGTGTCGAGCGGTGCCAGGCACAACCCATGGCGTGTGTTGTCACCCGAGCTCGGGCAGATAAAGTGTCACAGCCTAGTCCTCCGTCTTCAGACCAGCAGAGGAACGATCAACAGGAGGAGGCTAAAGCTGGAGTTGGTTTTAAGAGTTTTGACTCGGCGGCTCTCCTGGGTGATTCAGTATTGGCACCTATGTTAGAGTCTGGAGAGGCCCCAGGACCTGTCACAGCTAGTGAGGAGGTAGGGCCGGAAGAGACTCCGGGGCAGCAACGTTGCACACGGAGAGAAAAAAGGGTTGCTCAGTTTGATATTGGGGAAGGACTTGGGTTGCTTCGGAAGCATCTAGACAGGTTGGTTCCCTCAGATATTTGTAAACTGCAGTTGGAGGATCCGGAAGTTCAGAAGTGTGGTAATGGTGCTGTCGAGATTAAACACGAGGACGGGGAAGCATGTCATGTGAACCTGTTGGAGGAGTTTGTGAGGCAACCACCTGAGCAGCCTACTGTCCCTGCGTTGGTCTGCCGCGGCCAAGGTGGAGAAGGAGAGGGGGGCAGTAGGGCACAGGTGGAGGAGAGTAGGGATTGTCATGTCTCGGCGAAGCAGTGGGCGGGGGACACGAGTCTGGTGGCTGTGGAAGCGCTAGAGCACCTGCCTGAGCAGCAGTGTGCAGCACTCCAGCACCAGCTCGGTTCATACCCCACTGGTCGTGCCGAGCCCCTGAGTCTCACAACTCGGACGGTGCGAGATGTTCCGCGGGCAGGTCGCGTGAATGTTAAAAGACCGTTAGCCTCGTTGTTTCGGTGGTTTAAGGTGGGCGACGAGGCTTTGGCATGGTTGCCAGGTCAGGGTCGACCCATGGCTGCCAAGGGTGGTGGTCAAAAGGAGGACATTGAGCAGATTGGTAAGGTCGGCTGTGGTATCGCAGTGCCCGGTCGTCGCATAGCCTCCCAATGCTGCTCTAGTCTAATGCAACAGCCCTACCATAGACCGACTGTATCTGGCCATGTCGCTGAAAGCGGTGATGCTGCGCAGGCAGATGTCGTCACAAGGAATGCGGGGGTGCGCATGTACGGTATCGGCGGGGAAGCCTTAGCTATAATGAACTGTGGGAGTGACTGCACAGGTGGTACTGATTGTCCCTCTCATGACCTGGCTGTTCTAGGGACGAAGGTGGAGAAGGAGGGAGACTACAGGTTAGAAGCTGCGGTCTCGGCTGGGTTGTGGGAGGGCACTAGGCATGTTGTTCGTGGAGACAGTGCAAGGCAGTTGCTTACTAGGCTATGGCAGTACTTTCGTATGTTTGTTGCTTCTCCAGGCCTGATGTACGGGGTAGAATCCGACATGCAGGCTGGAGATAGTGCAAGGCTCAGTTTAATTCCCTACCGTATAAATCCTGCTAGACAGCCTATGGTGCAAGCAGAGCTGGATTACGTGTGGACGAAGGATCTGAGGGATAAGGAATGTCGTGAGTGGTCGTTGCTTGTAACTTTGTCCGAGCGTGCTAAAGAGGTATGTGGTTTTGTTGTGGACGGGAGTACCTACCAGTGCAATGTTGTGCCTGACGGACTTAAGAATGCACCAGCAACGTGTCAGAGCCTGATGAATGAAAGTGAAAAGGACAATGATGCGCTGGGGCATTTCGAGATCTATGTTCCAGCCTATGGTCCGGTCGGTGTAGTTTACCCAGATCATTACCCTCTCGAGATCTTGGACCAGTTTCACAATCGGAATATGAGGCTGACCAGGTGGTCACTAAGGTTATTGGTATATAACCTGGACATAAGCCATATTGCCGGTTGTGACAACGAGGTTGCATGTGGTCGTTCAGGGGTATATGATCCTGGGTAGATTGACACACGGGTAGCCTCCTGCTTTGGTTTGAGTAGTATTTTGCGCTTGGTGCTTGTTGGCTCGCGGTTGTAGCCCAGCGTATTGGGTCGTAAAGCAGGATTGTTGAGCGTTTGGTATAGAAGAAAATAGGCTGCCCTTATAGTGCAGCCGGAAAAAAACATATTAAAATATAAAAATCATATAAAAACTCTTTCTTTTTGATGAAGATAATTGTATAAGTTTGTCATAGCCTATAAGGTTTGAGTAGTCCACGAACTATCAAACGGCTGAGCTGCTGTAAGCTCGCTCTGGGAGCATGATATTATGTCTTTTACTATTGTTGGGAGGAGTTATGAAATGTGAATTTTTTTTTATAAGATGTGTTTTAGTGATAAACTCAGCGTTGTTTTAGTGCCATGCGGTCGCTGGGTGTGAGGGGTTTGATGGGGTTCTGTATATCAGATTTTAGCTCAGGGTTGAGCAAGTAAAATCTTGGGGGAGGTGTGACGCATGTCTAGTATGAGCATGCTGTACAGAACGCCCAGTCAGGCCCCACCCTCGCTAGGATCGTCAGGGCAGGAACTTTGGCTGTAGTCTGTGTAGAGTTTCCTAACTCAGTTTATGTGAACCGTTGTACTATAAGTATTATCATTATGTATTTTGTTTTCTTCTGAGTCAACGAGTTCTATTTTATATCATTGTATATATGTATTGTGTGTGGGACTTATATATGATGATGAGAGAGAGAGTTATGTGGCGCCGGCCGGTGAGCGCGCCACGAGGTGTGTAGGCCTCACTCCCTCCTTCCTCCTCCCTTCCTCCCTTTCAGCGCGTGGGAAGTTCTATGTCGATCCCAGATTGAGAGAGTATATGACTTCATGATTGCCAGTGGGCGGTCCTTAGTGTTGGCGATATGCTCGCTACAGGGCCGAGTATAAAAAGAGAGGTCCTCGCCACAATTCTTCAGAACTCATCAGGCAAAGCGACCTCTCATATCCCTTGCAACTATCGATATTCTTCCGACTGATGTGAACTTTCTCTACTCTCTGAACAGCCTATTTTCTTCTCTTCTCGTCCCTTTTTAACCAATGACCCCTTTGGTGCAGATTTAGTCAGCCAAAGTATTATCGCTTGAGTTCTCACGAGATAAGTGCCTGTTAGATAGCCTATTTTTGGAAGGGTTAACTAGATTAGGATTGATTGATGTTTGTTGCACTCGTATATGCATTTCCCTGTGTGCGATTATTCATGTTCCTGTTTTCTGCTGGTTTAGGCAATGCTAGACTGGGATAGGGTTCCTCGAGTTGTGATTTCCTATGAGTGCTAGGTTGGTTGAACCAGCACAATTGCAACGGAGACGTGGGAAGCCTAGGGGGTCTTTTTGATTGTGTACCGTGGGAGTTTAGCACTGTGTTGCGAGTGAGGGCTTTTGCCTGTGCCACCCAACACTGTGCTATCTCATTTGCTTGACTTTGAGAGGATCGCCAGGAGAGAACCAGATACTAGTGATCTGGATCTCTCAAGAGAGCATCCCGTCAATTACCGTAATTTGGCCGCACAGTCTTAAGGACCTCGCTAGGCTACGAGCCGCTTGCTCAGCCATTGTCTCTTAACCTTAGATATCCCAGCTAGACTTTGCTCGACCAGCAGATACAGCATAGTATTGAAGCTTCTCCTTATGTATATTATTGTTTAAGCACTATTGATTTCATGTGTGGCACGCTTAGCTACTTCAGAGATTAGTGGCCCACGAGCACAATCTTAGTAGGCTATTGCCAGTGCATTGTCGGAGTACTTCTTTTTAATGTTTGCCATATCCTATTGCTTATTCTTATAATTCTTCTTATGTCAATTTAAAGCCTTTAATTACCAGTGAGTTATTCATTAAATTGCTGTTCAAAATCCGATGCTTACTTCTTATGAGTATTCGAGAAGCATCTAACTTATCAGAAGATTCCTTGCTTGATGCTCGAGGACTATTGTTTAACGTAACGTAATAGTGCCGATCCGAAGTAGAGGGTGGAGGACTTCTTAAGTTCTTAGTTCAAGGGTGGATTACTTCGGCTTCGGCCAACACTATTCTTTAGTGTTGTAGTACTTTCTTCTTTGTTTGATTGTTGACCAGACTAGATAACTCCCGTCTTATTATTTGTCTGTTGTGTGAAACGCTAGTACCGAGTTCTTGTATACCCCGTTATAGCAGATAGAACTCTGGAGGGTAGTGGCGTTTTTTGTTCGGCTGGCAGTACTCTGGGGTTGGGATCGTGCGTTTCCGTTGTGGCAGCGAGCCATACTCGAGTCCTGTGTAAGAGCCCTAGTGTACCCGAGTGCCCGGTCGTAACAATGTCTTTTACCACTACCTACTCCCAGCAGTGAAGGAGAGACTATGCTACACCATGGATGTGTCGGACAACCCGGTACCGGTACAATCTTGTGAGATCCTTCAGAAGCTGATGAAAGTGGACAATCTTCACACTTCCACCGGGTGAGTTATATTTAATGTTAGTTTAATTGTGTATATAATGAAAAGGCCTAAACTTTATTTTTATTCATTTTTATTTTATTGTCATTGGTACAGTAATATTTATGCTAGTTTGTGTATGTAAAGAAAAAGCCTACAAACTGTATTTTTCATATTTTTTTGTCATTGGTAAAAATATTTATGCTATCTATATCTATATGCTGAGGCCTAATTCCCACTTCCTATTTTGTGTATAGGCCTATATAGATTTTTTTAATGCTAGTATGTGTACAGTATATGAGAGCCTACAAACTGTAATTATTATTGGTATTTACCCCATTCCCCACTTTTCCCATGGTTATTTTATTTTTGATTTGTATATCATTTTTACTTTTTTCATTGGTAAATATATCTTAGGTCTGAATTTTGAGCGGTGTTTTATCCATCTTAATTGATTAGTTGCATTGTTTACTACCCGTCAAAGTTTGAGAATGTAGATGCGTATTTAGATTAGTATGTATATGTAAGGCATTAACCTAACAAACTTAAGACTTGCCGACTGCAAATATAATCCTTTAGTAGATAATTTTGATACTGTACAGTACTTAATTAATGGATAAATATGATCTTGCATAGTTTTAATGATTTAATTGAACAAATCTTCATAATAGCAAAGTATTTAACCCTCAGACAAATGACTCAATTTTGAGCCTATTGGGGATACTTTAAAGCCTTTGTTACCATCAGGGGTATTTAGAAACTTTTAGTTTTACTTCAACCTCTGCAGTTGTTTTTGAGTTACCTGTGGGCAGAAAACTAATTTTAGAGGTAATTATAAGAATGAGAGAACTCTATTTCTTATTGCTAATCTGGCAACCTCTGCGTCATATGTGCGTGAAAGGGTTAAGATTGTAATTAAAATATGAAACTTTAAAACAAACTCAAAAGTTGCTGTTCAAATCAATAACTAAAGATTAAAACTAATATTGAAACTAAAACACCCTAAACAAAATTTGGAAAAATGCATTTAAATTTATCGGAAATTAAACTTGGAAAACAATTTAGTCGGCTGGAATGAACTTTAGTACAGTACGTTGGATACAAAACTAACTCGTACCTACCAGCTAGTATGTATCCCATGTACCGGTACCGTACATGGGATACTAAACTAACTCTTCCTTATTAGCTGGTACGTTATCTTTAGCATCCAGTACATGTGTGAAAAGACTAACCTTGGCTTAACATGTAGTATCGCTTACCATGTATCTGTAGTATGTAGGATAAAACTCTAAACCTTAACCAACCTTTTTTATGTATATATTGCTTATTACGCATCTGCCGCATAAAACTTAATGTAAGGTACAGGTGGTATACAATGCAACTAACCTATTCTGGTCGCTTAAAACCCGGACATATAAGAGTATCTTATTATTTTTAAAGTCTGCTTGGATAATATTGTCTTCTATTTACTCCGTCCCATTCCACATTTTTTATATAATTAGTTTCTATTTTTATTTAAAAGTGTATGTGTGGGGAACAGCTTAAGTGCACAACTTCTATCTATTGCCAGATTCCCTGAGGTGGTGGCCACGAATGAATCGCCTCAATGTACCGATCCTGTCGGTGGGCTCTTCTCCGGTGGTGTGTTGGCCGAGACTTGTGTTGATGGACTCTGCCCCTGTCTGAATCTGCCCTAAAGTGGTGCACCCTCAATTTGTAATTTTCCACATTCAGTTGAAAAAACTTAGATTTCTGTATATAAATGTTCTTTATTTTTCTTTGCTAACTCTCCATCAAGCTTTAAAAATTCTCCAAAGACTCTCTTAGAGGTGAACGTATGAAATTTTCATTAGAAAGGCAGGTTCCTCCTAAATTGCAGTCGCTATTGCACAAAAGGTCTCTTAAGTCGCCGTAGTTCTGGGGCAGATACTTTTAAATCTGTAAACTAATGGAGCTAAATATTATAGTTTCTGCACATATTTTGATAAAGTTTTGTAATTTTACTGAGTTTGTCAAAGTTTTGTTTTTTTTATTTTGAAACTTTTAAATTCTAATTAGGGATAAGGAAGTAGAGAAAGAAAAAAATATATGTGGTGGACGCTGAGTTTTGGCCTGGTGGTGGATGCAGTGTTGTGGTGGACGCAGAATTGTGGCCTGCTGTGTGGTGGACACAGTTGTGGATGATGCAGTGTTGTGTGGTGGACGCAGTTGTGGCCTGATGGTAGTGTGGTGGATGCAGTGTTGTGTTGTGGACACAGTTGTGGCCTGATGGTGGTGTGGTGGATGCAGTGTTGTGTTGTGGACACAGTTGTGGCCTGATGGTGGTGTGGTGGATGCAGTGTTGTGTTGTGGACACAGTTGTGGCCTGATGGTAGTGTGGTGGACACAGTTGTGGCCTGATGGTAGTGTGGTGGATGCAGTGTTGTGTTGTGGACACAGTTGTGGCCTGATGGTAGTGTGGTGGATGCAGTGTTGTGTTGTGGACACAGTTGTGGCCTGATGGTAGTGTGGTGGACACAGTTGTGGCCTGATGGTAGTGTGGTGGATGCAGTGTTGTGTTGTGGACACAGTTGTGGCCTGATGGTAGTGTGGTGGACGCAGTTGTGGCCTGATGGTAGTGTGGATGATGCAGTGTTGTGTTGTGGACACAGTTGTGGCCTGATGGTAGTGTGGTGGATGCAGTGTTGTGTTGTGGACACAGTTGTGGCCTGATGGTAGTGTGGTGGATGCAGTGTTGTGTTGTGGACACAGTTGTGGCCTGATGGTAGTGTGGTGGATGCAGTGTTGTGTTGTGGACACAGTTGTGGCCTGATGGTAGTGTGGTGGACGCAGTTGTGGCCTGATGGTAGTGTGGATGATGCAGTGTTGTGTTGTGGACACAGTTGTGGCCTGATGGTAGTGTGGTGGATGCAGTGTTGTGTTGTGGACACAGTTGTGGCCTGATGGTAGTGTGGTGGATGCAGTGTTGTGTTGTGGACACAGTTGTGGCCTGATGGTAGTGTGGTGGATGCAGTGTTGTGTTGTGGACACAGTTGTGGCCTGATGGTAGTGTGGTGGACACAGTTGTGGCCTGATGGTAGTGTGGTGGATGCAGTGTTGTGTTGTGGACACAGTTGTGGCCTGATGGTAGTGTGGTGGACACAGTTGTGGCCTGATGGTAGTGTGGTGGATGCAGTGTTGTGTTGTGGACACAGTTGTGGCCTGATGGTAGTGTGGTGGACACAGTTGTGGCCTGATGGTAGTGTGGTGGACACAGTTGTGGCCTGATGGTAGTGTGGTGGATGCAGTGTTGTGTTGTGGACACAGTTGTGGCCTGATGGTAGTGTGGTGGATGCAGTGTTGTGTTGTGGACACAGTTGTGGCCTGATGGTGGTGTGGTGGATGCAGTGTTGTGTTGTGGACACAGTTGTGGCCTGATGGTAGTGTGGTGGGGACGCAGTGTTGTGTTGTGGACACAGTTGTGGCCTGATGGTAGTGTGGTGGATGCAGTGTTGTGTTGTGGACGCAGTTGTGGCCTGATGGTAGTGTGGTGGATGCAGTGTTGTGTTGTGGACACAGTTGTGGCCTGATGGTAGTGTGGTGGACACAGTTGTGGCCTGATGGTAAGTTCATAGTTTGTGGTGGATGCAGTGTTGTGTTGTGGACACAGTTGTGGCCTGATGGTAGTGTGGTGGACGCAGTTGTGGCCTGATGGTAGTGTGGTGGACGCAGTTGTGGCCTGATGGTAGGCAGTTGTGGCCTGATGGTGGTGTGGTGGATGCAGTGTTGTGTGGTGGACACAGTTGTGGCCTGATGGTAGTGTGGTGGATGCAGTGTTGTGTTGTGGACACAGTTGTGGCCTGATGGTAGTGTGGTGGATGCAGTGTTGTGTTGTGGACACAGTTGTGGCCTGATGGTAGTGTGGTGGACACAGTTGTGGCCTGATGGTAGTGTGGTGGATGCAGTGTTGTGTTGTGGACACAGTTGTGGCCTGATGGTGGTGTGGTGGATGCAGTGTTGTGTTGTGGACACAGTTGTGGCCTGATGGTAGTGTGGTGGACACAGTTGTGGCCTGATGGTAGTGTGGTGGATGCAGTGTTGTGTTGTGGACACAGTTGTGGCCTGATGGTGGTGTGGTGGATGCAGTGTTGTGTTGTGGACACAGTTGTGGCCTGATGGTGGTGTGGTGGATGCAGTGTTGTGTTGTGGACACAGTTGTGGCCTGATGGTAGTGTGGTGGACACAGTTGTGGCCTGATGGTAGTGTGGTGGATGCAGTGTTGTGTTGTGGACACAGTTGTGGCCTGATGGTAGTGTGGTGGATGCAGTGTTGTGTTGTGGACACAGTTGTGGCCTGATGGTAGTGTGGTGGACACAGTTGTGGCCTGATGGTAGTGTGGTGGATGCAGTGTTGTGTTGTGGACACAGTTGTGGCCTGATGGTAGTGTGGTGGACGCAGTTGTGGCCTGATGGTAGTGTGGATGATGCAGTGTTGTGTTGTGGACACAGTTGTGGCCTGATGGTAGTGTGGTGGATGCAGTGTTGTGTTGTGGACACAGTTGTGGCCTGATGGTAGTGTGGTGGATGCAGTGTTGTGTTGTGGACACAGTTGTGGCCTGATGGTAGTGTGGTGGATGCAGTGTTGTGTTGTGGACACAGTTGTGGCCTGATGGTAGTGTGGTGGACACAGTTGTGGCCTGATGGTAGTGTGGTGGATGCAGTGTTGTGTTGTGGACACAGTTGTGGCCTGATGGTAGTGTGGTGGACACAGTTGTGGCCTGATGGTAGTGTGGTGGACACAGTTGTGGCCTGATGGTAGTGTGGTGGATGCAGTGTTGTGTTGTGGACACAGTTGTGGCCTGATGGTAGTGTGGTGGATGCAGTGTTGTGTTGTGGACACAGTTGTGGCCTGATGGTAGTGTGGTGGACGCAGTGTTGTGTTGTGGACACAGTTGTGGCCTGATGGTGGTGTGGTGGATGCAGTGTTGTGTTGTGGACACAGTTGTGGCCTGATGGTAGTGTGGTGGACGCAGTGTTGTGTTGTGGACACAGTTGTGGCCTGATGGTGGTGTGGTGGATGCAGTGTTGTGTTGTGGACACAGTTGTGGCCTGATGGTGGTGTGGTGGATGCAGTGTTGTGTTGTGGACACAGTTGTGGCCTGATGGTGGTGTGGTGGATGCAGTGTTGTGTTGTGGACACAGTTGTGGCCTGATGGTGGTGTGGTGGATGCAGTGTTGTGTTGTGGACACAGTTGTGGCCTGATGGTAGTGTGGTGGACGCAGTGTTGTGTTGTGGACACAGTTGTGGCCTGATGGTAGTGTGGTGGACGCAGTGTTGTGTTGTGGACACAGTTGTGGCCTGATGGTAGTGTGGTGGATGCAGTGTTGTGTTGTGGACACAGTTGTGGCCTGATGGTAGTGTGGTGGATGCAGTGTTGTGTTGTGGACACAGTTGTGGCCTGATGGTGGTGTGGTGGATGCAGTGTTGTGTTGTGGACACAGTTGTGGCCTGATGGTAGTGTGGTGGACACAGTTGTGGCCTGATGGTGGTGTGGTGGACGCAGTGTTGTGTTGTGGACACAGTTGTGGCCTGATGGTAGTGTGGTGGATGCAGTGTTGTGTTGTGGACACAGTTGTGGCCTGATGGTAGTGTGGATGATGCAGTGTTGTGTTGTGGACACAGTTGTGGCCTGATGGTAGTGTGGTGGACGCAGTGTTGTGTTGTGGACACAGTTGTGGCCTGATGGTGGTGTGGTGGACACAGTTGTGGATGATGCAGTGTTGTGTGGTGGACGCAGTTGTGGCCTGATGGTAGTGTGGTGGATGCAGTGTTGTGTTGTGGACACAGTTGTGGCCTGATGGTAGTGTGGTGGACGCAGTTGTGGCCTGATGGTAGTGTGGTGGACACAGTTGTGGCCTGATGGTAGTGTGGTGGACACAGTTGTGGCCTGATGGTAGTGTGGTGGACACAGTTGTGGCCTGATGGTAGTGTGGTGGACACAGTTGTGGCCTGATGGTAGTGTGGTGGACACAGTTGTGGCCTGATGGTAGTGTGGTGGATGCAGTGTTGTGTTGTGGACACAGTTGTGGCCTGATGGTAGTGTGGTGGACACAGTTGTGGCCTGATGGTAGTGTGGTGGATGCAGTGTTGTGTTGTGGACACAGTTGTGGCCTGATGGTAGTGTGGTGGACACAGTTGTGGCCTGATGGTAGTGTGGTGGACACAGTTGTGGCCTGATGGTAGTGTGGTGGATGCAGTGTTGTGTTGTGGACACAGTTGTGGCCTGATGGTAGTGTTGTGGACACAGTTGTGGCCTGATGGTAGTGTGGTGGATGCAGTGTTGTGTTGTGGACACAGTTGTGGCCTGATGGTAGTGTGGTGGATGCAGTGTTGTGTTGTGGACACAGTTGTGGCCTGATGGTAGTGTGGTGGACGCAGTGTTGTGTTGTGGACACAGTTGTGGCCTGATGGTAGTGTGGTGGATGCAGTGTTGTGTTGTGGACACAGTTGTGGCCTGATGGTAGTGTGGTGGATGCAGTGTTGTGTTGTGGACACAGTTGTGGCCTGATGGTGGTGTGGTGGACACAGTTGTGGATGATGCAGTGTTGTGTGGTGGACACAGTTGTGGATGATGCAGTGTTGTGTGGTGGACGCAGTTGTGGCCTGATGGTAGTGTGGTGGATGCAGTGTTGTGTTGTGGACGCAGTTGTGGCCTGATGGTAGTGTGGTGGATGCAGTGTTGTGTTGTGGACACAGTTGTGGCCTGATGGTAGTGTGGTGGATGCAGTGTTGTGTTGTGGACACAGTTGTGGCCTGATGGTAGTGTGGTGGACGCAGTGTTGTGTTGTGGACACAGTTGTGGCCTGATGGTAGTGTGGTGGATGCAGTGTTGTGTTGTGGACACAGTTGTGGATGATGCAGTGTTGTGTTGTGGACGCAGTTGTGGCCTGATGGTAGTGTGGTGGATGCAGTGTTGTGTTGTGGACACAGTTGTGGATGATGCAGTGTTGTGTTGTGGACACAGTTGTGGCCTGATGGTAGTGTGGTGGACGCAGTGTTGTGTTGTGGACACAGTTGTGGCCTGATGCTGGTGTGGTGGACACAGTTGTGGATGATGCAGTGTTGTGTTGTGGACACAGTTGTGGCCTGATGGTGGTGTGGTGGACGCAGAGTTGTGGCCTGGTGTAGTGTGGTGGAAGACTTTGTGTGGTGGACGCAGTTGTGGCCTGATGGTGTGGTAGACGCAGAGTTTTGGCCTGGTGGTGGATGTCCGATGAAGTGTTGTGGTGTGGTGGACGCAGAGTTGTAGTGTGGTGGACATAGTTGTGGCCTGATGATGGACGCAGAGTTGTGTGGTGGATGCAGTGGTGGTGGACGACTCGGTGTTGTGTGGTGGACGCAGTTGTGGCCCGATGGTGGTGTGGTGGACGCATGGTTTTTGTTCCTGGTGGTTGATGCAGTGTTGTGGTGGACGCAGAGTTGTGGCCTGGTGTGTGGTGGACGCAGTTCTGGCCTGATGATGGATTGTCGGTGATGGCGACTAAAGTTTCCGTTGAACCACTCTACAGGACTAATATTCGGTTAGTATGTTGAAGTGTTTGTTTTAAGTTTAACCAATTTTTGAGTTTTGGAAGTTTGTGGTAAAGAAATGTGGCTCAAAATGCCTGAATAGGCAAGTATAATACACAGTAAAAGCTTGGCATACGAAATTCCATAATGTTAGCAGTACAGTACTTTAAAAGTAGACTAAATTTATGAGTGGTATTTTAACCCTTTCATGCATATATGACGCAGAGGTTGCCAGATTAGCAATAAGAAAGTTCTCACTCTTGTTTGCAATTTGTTAAATTTTAATCAAGTTGCTAAACTTATTTACCCTAATTCTATTCCCCTCACACAATGTAACGTAAATTATAAAGTTGAAAATTTTCTTGATATAAATATAGAGATTGTTAATGAACAGTGCATACTTAAAGTATATCACAAAGTTGATGATTTTAATTTTAACGTAATAAACTTTCCTTTCCCTAGTAGTAATATCGATAGTAAAATAACTTATAATTGTTTTTATTCCCAATTAATAAGATTTTGTAAAATCTGCACTAAAGTAGATGACTTTTGGGCTAGAGCTAGGTTACTATACAGACTCTTAGTGGACAGAGGTTTTGAGGCAAGTAAATTGTTCCATAAATTTAATCTTTTTAGGGTCAATTATTGTGACTGTATTCTAAAATTTGACATCAATAATTTTAATCAAGCCTTTTTAACTTGAAGTTTCTTGTATAACCTCTGCTTACTTTTTGTCTGTATTTATTGTTTTTTGTCTGTATTTATTGTTTATCTTTTTCTTTTTCTTTTTCTATTATTAATATTAATATTGATGATTTTTTAAATTTATTGTTCTTGTTAAAAGAGTACTCTTTGTTTAAATCTGTTGTTACTTCATATTTTGCAATTATTTGTCTTTATATTATATGTATTCATTGTCGATAGTATCAATTGCTTACTTTTGCGATTTCCTTAGTTTATTTGTGCTATAAATGTAGGTTATTTGTAGGGTAGTTATTGATAGGGGTCACTTGAGGCATGCTATGCTTACAGGTACCTACCCGATAGCACTATCGTTAGTGAGTGCTGTACTGTATTTTATATATTATTTTGTAATAGTATAGATATCTTATCAATATTTGTATTTTGTACTATTGTTAATGTCTTGTCATGTTGCAAATTTGATTTTAAATAATATTTTGACATTTAACATTTAGTTTCTTTATTCATGCAGAGTTTAGTCAAATTTGCCAGAACGTCCCGGACTACCCAAACTTGACTACTTCCTTTAACGTGACGATAGTGCGTTGTTATATGTGCGATTAGTTTGCTTGGGAAACAGATTAACTTGCTCATGTAGTAATGTACACCCTATGTGGTGGATTGTGTTCTTTTATTTAATAATTTTCATTTTAGTAAGCGTTGTTTCCACATAGCGATTTTGATAATTTAATTTGACTTTATATTGTCCTTGTCCCAATTTTGGTTTGTTTAGTTTGCAAGTTTTACATTTTAAAATAATAAACTCTAAAATGAGTTCTGGCCACAGCTAACTCAAAGAAAACTGCAGAGGTTGAAGTAACTAAAGGTTTCTAAATACCCCTGAGGTAACAAAGGCTTTAAAGTATCCCCAATAGGCTCAAAAATGAGTCTTGTCTGAGGGGGTTGACTTAGGTGATCCTTATACAGTTGGCCACATAAATTATGATCTTGTATACGATTGTAAAATAAGTGCATAGAGTAGTAATTTACACCGTATTTGGATAGACAAAAGCACTTCACTAAATCGCGATGTGAAAGATGCTTGCGCAAAATTTATAAATCAAAACCCAATCCACCACGTAGTACGGTCGCGCTAGTAAGCGATGTCTCGGCACCAGGTATGTTTTGATCAAAAAGTGGTATCGGCAATATCCAAGGTTCATTTTGTCCTGTAGAGTGAAATATACAAATGTTCCTACACTTACCCACCCTATTTAACATCTGACTCATTAATACAGTACAGAGCAAGCTAAAGTTAATGACAGCTGTGGCATGACTTATTAGCACGACCGTACATTACTACACTAGCAACAAATTGGAGTATAAAATCTTAGGCTAGGAAATGGCACTGAATCCATATAACTAATATATTTTTTCTACTTGTATTACAGCGCAAGAAGACTTAGGAGGATTGTACCTAGATTGAAGATGATCTATGGACTACCCGGTACTACTAGACAAGACTACCATTCTCTTCAATGGACTGGTACTACTAAAAGACTGGACTAATATTCTCTGCAGTGGACTACTATTAGCTTCAATGGAGTAAACTAACACTACTTCCCTACAATACGACTATACGGTTAGTATTTTGTTTATTTTAAGTTTAGCAGTCGTACAGTTGTCCATCAAAGTTATTCCTTGTGATGTTTCTGAGTTTTGATGGTGTAATGGATAGTGTTTAAAATCTGTGGTAACCTACAGTAGGTTCAAATCCTGGTGAATCACATGCTTGGTTTCATTAATTTCTTTGAGAGGTGTTTGGTGTTGGAGTGAATTATTAAAGAAATTATCAGTTTACTATTCATCTTTATAGCATAAATACGCGGAATTTTGGTGAGTATCCTAGGTTAGAATCCTTGGAGTGCCACAAGTTGGTTGGTGAAAAAATATGAATAAAGAGTCGAGTAATCTTCAGAGTTAACTACTGTACTGCATAATAAATCTTAATGTGCACATAAAATTTCTATGTATAAGATCACATAGGACCAGAAGTTATTTGGGCAACTGTACAAAGTGTATTGTAAATTGAGTTGTTCGTTTAATGTAAAATAGAAAGTTTCAGTGAAAGTAAAAGTATTAAAGTTTTATTAATATTTGGCTTAATTGTAGTTTTAAATGTTGATTAACCCCTTGAGACTCATGATGCAGAGGTTGCCAGATTAGCAATAAGAAATAGTTCTCACTCTTATAATTACCTCTCCAAAATTAATTTTCTGCCCACAGCTAACTCGAAGACAACTGCAGAGGGTGAAGTAACTAAACTAAAGGTTTCTAAATACCCCTGATGGTAATAAAGGCTTTAAAGTATCCCTAATAGGCTCAAAATTGCGTCGCATGTCGGAGAGGGTGAAGAAAATATATATATATAGTTTGCTTCCTATACCTTGAAACTTAAAAATACACCCAAAGACTAACTAAAAAAAAAAAGTTTTAATAGTTTCTATTTACAGTCCCCGTATCCGCGCTCCATACATTCGCGATGCTGCTTATCCACGGACACTCCTAAATATCCTATTACTTGTCATCTGCGCAAAAAAACTGCAAAATACCAGCTATTCACGGATTTGAATCGGGCGGGTCGGTGCGCATCCCGATTCTTGCTTTGGTCGGCTATCTTGCATTCTTGCGTGAATTCAACACAGCAGTTCACAGACTAGTGTTGGAAAAGTTGAAAACTACTTGTTTACAAGCTTTTTTCTGCACGAACCTCTTATCTCCCGCATTTATTAGGGCCTTTAGAGCATTCAGTGATAGGGACAGTGGGCCTGATGGTAATCATGATGGAAATAAATGCCCGGGACCATCAAAACCGAGCAAGCGTACCGACTCTGTCTGACGAAAGCAGGCAAATTATGCCGGTGCGTAAGGCTAGCCAACTGTAGGCCTAGGGACTGATTTGAAATAAAGTTTGTGTGGTAAGTTATCTCTTCATAATATGTATTAATATGTAGGTCAAAATAATGGTTTGAGGGTCCAAGATGGCCGGGTCAGGTATGAGCTAAGCCTATTTCCCATTGAAACTTATGTTAAATACACAACACTTATCCGCGTTTTCAAGTATCCGCGGACTGCAGTCTGTACCAGTAAGGCGCGGATACGGGGAACTGACTGTATATATGGCAGGTTCCCCCTAAAAGTCCCTATTGGCCGACAGGGAAGCTGGCTAAATGGCACAATGAGTCTTAATATTGACTATGGGGTAAAAGGTCTTAACATTGCCAAAGTAATGTGGCTATTCATGAGGGAGAAAGGAGTCTAAATTCTAAAGTTGGGATATTTTTTTTTTTTTTTTTTTTAAATATATACAGTTCAGTAGATCGTATTTTAGTCTTATAATAATAGTAATGTATACCGGTACGGTGGTACCCTGTTTATTATAGGTATGCTAGAAATTGTTTTCTCGATCTAGTTACTGTACCATTCCCCTTCTATCTATTCTATAATTATTTTAGTTTTATTGAGTTGTATTGTCTGTAATTCAAAAAGGGCTAGAGCAAATGAGCGTTAAATTTCTACCCATTCCCTGGCTGATAGTTTCCAAATAGTAGCCTATATTATAGATGTTAATGTTAAAGAAATTCTGCATAGTTGTTTGGAATCCGGTATGTGTGTGTTAATTTCATTAATCGATTTTAGGAGTTGTTGTTTTTCCCCAAGCTGCCTGGCCGAACGGCCCCGAGCAAGGCCAAGGCCATAACCGAGCGCCCCCACAGAACCCTCCCTGCCGACCACAATAAAGCCTGGGTGACCGAAGCCACTCCATGGCTGGGAGCCGAGGAGGGTGCGGAAACGCCCAGGAAACCAAAGCCCCACCCAGGGCCCTGTGCCCCTCAGCAATTATGAAGAGAAAGTTGAGGGACAAAGGAAGAATGTGACGCTTTGGCTTCCAATTTTGGTAGATTGGGAGGTCAATCCACGTAAGAGACGCAGTCACTTGAGATCTAGAAAATATATAAGTAAAAGAAACGGTCAGAGTAAGCTATGGGTATGGCAGAGATCGCTCGGTGCTCACCGTGATAGAGCAGCCCATCACTGATTATTATGTTCCTTCCAACAACCAACTATACTCCTAAAATCGATTAATGAAATTTACAAACACATGTGGCAGTCCGTGGATTCGAATCCAGGATGCTCACACCGAAAATCAACACCTTATGCATCGCACCACGAAGACAGTTAAAGAATGGTGGACACTGCCTACGATTTATTATGCAACTTCGAATCCTGCATATCAATCTAAGCATGTACACACATCCCAACTGCAACTCACGTAGGCTATGCATATGTGAATGGAAAGAGCAATTAATGGGGCCTTAACCACTAGGGAAGTCCTCTCGATATTCACGAAGACAGTTAAAGAATGGTGGACACTGCCTACGATTTATTATGCAACTTCGAATCCTGCATATCAATCTAAGCATGTACACACATCCCAACTGCAACTCACGTAGGCTATGCATATGTGAATGGAAAGAGCAATTAATGGGGCCTTAACCACTAGGGAAGTCCTCTCGATAGAGTAGAGTTGTAGAGTTGGTTGGTGGAGAGAACATAATATTATAGCTACCGGTATAATTTGACTTATTGTTTTGGAGCTATAGATGTTGATGGTAAAGAAATAAGAGTAACTTTTAATGAAAATCATTATTTTAGAGTACAGGTAAAAGCTTTGGGTAGGAATTTGTTTTATTTAATTTGAACGATAACTTTTGAGCTGTCTGTTAATTTTAAGACTTTAAAATTCATAATTATCGAAACGCCCTAAACTAAAGTGAAAAACGTGCATTTAAATTGATCGGAAATTATTATTTTAAAACAAACTTGTGATCAGGCTATACGTGCCGATCTCAAATCCAAAAAATTTAAAAGTGGAGCAGCCCTTAACCCGGGAACTGCGGGAAGACTCTTTAGAGTTCGGCCGGCGGACTGCGGGAAGACTCTCTGGAGTAAGTAAAACTAAAAATCAACTTTTTACATCGAAAACAAATTTTTTTTTTATTTTTTTTTTTTTTTTTTTTTTTTTTTTTTTTTGGCCCCTGGGCCATGCAAAATCTCAGTCCTCTACCTCCCCTCCTTCCCCACTTTCCTCCTATTCCTCAGTTATCACCTATTTTCCCTATTATTCCCTTATTCTGAGGTATATTTTCGTGCTAACATTAGCGAGTTGCAAGCAGGGTGTTGTCATCACTGATGGCCATCGAGTGCAAGAGAGAGAGAGTATCGATCGACTGTGTCTCAGTGGCCTTGGGGGAAATTGGCGGGAAAGGAGTTTGCCTCACCCATAGATTATACAACTCGCGGGCTATATCTCCGATTTTGACCATCCAAACGCTGTTTTCACTCGTTTTATTGTTGTTTCAGGTTAATACCTTTATAATCAACCCATAATAGGCGCATATGGAAAATTATTAATGCTATTAATGGTACAATGAATATTTTAGTGACGAAAAACCTCAAATACGTCAGCACAGGGGGAGGTTTTCATTTACCCCCGTGCGCACTTCAGAGGTTAACAGGGTTGCGTGGAACGCCGCCATTAGGACAAGAGCCTGAAACTGCACGTATGTGTGGAGCATTCGGTCTTAAAATTTGATGCATGTATATCCAGATCTGTATAGCATGGAATCCACTAACCTTTTGTCTACGCTTTGCAGCACCAGGATCGTACAGCCGACCAAGAGCTTCCCAACGTCTCAAGATTATTTAAAGCTAAACGTCTGAAGATTAACGTCGCTAGGATCTCCAATCGTCTATCTTCAATCTTCTACTTAAACTCTCCACACACATCGCTTCTGTTCAATAAGGTTCGTGAAGTTAGATAGGATATATTTATGTTATGTTGGATTTGTTGGTTGTAAATTAGTCTCGTTGAAATTAGGCAGTTGGTTAAGAATGATCCGCTCCCCCCTCCCCTCCCCCTTAATAAACTAAGTAATAATACTGTATAGATAATAAATTTAATAAAACTTTAAAAATAATCAAACTAAAACTGGGACAAATTTAAATTAAAGTAAAAATTATTAATAGAAATCACGCTAAATATAAAATGGAAAAATAAAACTATAAATTAATCTATGAAATTAAGAGTAAATGTTCACTAAAGTAATATTAAAATTGCTGGATAGTTTTTTATAGAATTGGACTTGTTTCTGGCAAAGTAAAAGTCGACCATATCTATTTATCTTAAGTGGGCAATCCAGCAAACTTTAAGTATGGATACTTTGTACAGCAATTAAAATATATAGCCTAACTTTGAAACTAAGCACTGTTCATATTAATAAAAGACTTTAAAATCTAAAATTATCGAAGCGCACTAACAAAAATTTGTAAAAATATCAGAATTTAAGCTTTGAAAAGCACAAACTTCTAATGTGAAATAAAATGACTGGACTGAATTACAACGTTCCTTTTAAATCTTCGGTATTGCATTAGCAAGTAAATTGTATATATAAAACTTTAGAAGTTAATGTTCAAATTAATATAAGTTTAAAATGTAAAATAATAAACCCCACCTATGTGGAAAAACGCATTAAAATTTATCGGGATTAACTTAAAACTACAAAGCTAAAAAATAATTAAATAAAATGAGCGTGCACTGAATTAGAATATATTGCTTTTAAAATCGGTTACCTAAATGTTCGCTATTGCATTAGCAAATTAACGGTTTAAAGTAATATCTGGTCCCACAGTACTCAACCTTTTCACGCATTTATGACGCAGAGGTTGCCAGATTAGCAATAAGAAATAGTACTGTTATAATTACCTCTCCAAAATTAGTTTTCTGGCCACAGCTAACTCAAAGACAACTGCAAAGGTTGCAGTAACTAAAGGTTTCTAAATACCCTTGATGGTAACAAAGGCTTTAAAGTATCCCCAATAGGCTCAAAATTGCGTCGTATGTCTGAGAGGGTTAATATAAGTTTAAAATTTAAAATTAAAATTAAAATGTAAAACTTGCAAACTAAACAAACCAAAATTGGGACAAGGACAATATAAAGTCAAATTAAATTATCAAAATCGCTATGTGGAAACAACGCTTACTAAAATGAAAACTATTAAATAAAAGAACACAATCCACCACATAGGGTGTACATTACTACATGAGCAAGTTAATCTGTTTCCCAAGCAAACTAATCACACATATAACAACGCACTATCGTCACGTTAAAGGAAGTAGTCAAGTTTGGGAAGTCCGGGACGTTCTGGCAAATTTATTAGAAACTCCACCTTATATACTGTATGTAGTAAAACTCATTAAAATTTATCGCAAATTAAACTTAAAACTACAAAGCTATAAAATAATTAAATAAAATGAGTGTGCAATGAATTAGAATATATTTCTTTTACAATCGGTTACCTAAATCTTCGCCATCGCATTAGCAAATTAACAGTTAAAAGTAATACCTGCTCAGACACAGTATTGATCTTTATCTATATACTCGGTCACCTTCCCCATTGTATTTATTATTATCTATAGAACGGCTTATTTTATTTACTTATTAAAATGAAAACTTGCAAACTAAACTAACCAAAACTTTGACAGTCGATATAAAGTCAAAATAACTTCAAAATCGCTGGAGAAACACTTGCTAAAATGAATTAAGTTTGTTTAACCAGACCACCGAGTCTAGACAAAGACTCCCAGGGCTTAAAATAAAATCTAAGAAATGTCTATAGAGCGGCGTATTTAATTGTTTATTTATTTTGTATTGCTTTGTTTGCTCTAGACCTCAATCAAGCTTAAAATAAAGCCCTCTTTGTGCATTTTTCGATAGAAAAATGTCTTTGTTTGCTCTACTTTCAATCCAACCTTACAAAAAAACAAATGTTTCAATAGATTTTTTTTGGTTTGCTCTAGACTTCAATCAAGCTTAAAAAGTACCCTTCGTACATATTTTGATAGAAAATTGTCCATACTATAATATTTTAGATGCTGTGCCTACAAAGACTGTCTGTACATGTTCGAGAAAGTATCCGCCGTTTGTACCTTGAAGGGACCGCGGCG
>JBAKBP010030035.1:0-26283 GCA_037953745.1 Lithodes maja | reverse complement strand
ATACTGGTGCTTCATGACCGCCTGTGCATTAACCAAGTTATTACCTGCCGCTGCCATGCAACCTATAAGTCTCTCCCGGCTCTCAAGGATATATTTAAGTACAGACCCTGGCTTCTCTTCGCCCTCCCAGATCTCTTTCACCATACTTAAAGGTCCTCTCACATTATGGCCAAAGACTAGTTGATTTGGACTGAACCCCAGGCTCTCTCCTGGGACTTCACGTGCAGCGAACAGAACATACGGCAGACCCAAATCCCAATCAGTGTCATGTTCTGCACAGTAACAGCGTAGCATACTCTTCAGGGTCGAGTGCCACCGCTCCAAGACTCCCTGACTCTCGGGATGGTAGGCTGACGACACTACAGAACATATACCGTGCAACTGAAGGGTTTGCTTGAACAATTTGGATGTAAAATTGCTCCCCTGGTCTGACTGCACCTCACGTGGAAATCCATAACGGGAACAGAACAATAATAAGTTTTTAACAACTGCCTTTGCCGAGCCGTTTCTCATGGGGTATGCGTCCGGGTATCTCGTAGCCACATCCATGATTGTCAACAGGAATTTATTGCCACTACTAGTAGGCGGGAAAGGGCCAACCAAATCTACTACAACTTTGCTGAACGGAGGCCCGGTGACAGGTATAGGAAACAAAGGTGCCTTCGGGATTGTCTGGTTAGGCTTCCCCGTTGTCTGGCAGGTCGCACACCCAGCCACCCATGCACAGACATCAGCCTTGACCCCAGGCCACCAGAAAAACCTGCCCAATGCCGCCAATGTTTTTGTTACCCCCAAATGACCCGCCACCGGCACATCATGCGCCAGACACAATAAGGACTCTCTATACTTATTTGGAACAACCACCTGGTCTACTACCCTCGCACCGCCCTCCCACTTCGATTTGGGGTCTAGAAATCTGCGGTACAATATCCTGTTGAGCCTAAAGAAATCTCCCGGCTTCGCATCCCCATCTTCCTCCAACTCTATGGCACCATTGCTATAACGAGCTAGGCTAGCGTCTTGCAGCTGCTGCTCACTAATGTCCCTGGGCGTCAATGCATCAAGATGGTTTTGTAATAAGACATTACCCCGGCTAGTAGGCTCTACTGCCTTAGTGGCTCTCGCTACAGCTCTTGCCTCACGCGAAGTCTTACCCAACTCTGCCTTGTTACACACCATATCTGGGCCAGAGTCAACTCCCGTGTTTATTATAGGTCCAAGTACCGAATCACCGAGAAGTGCAGCAGAATCAATGTCCCTTTTCCTGCCCTTAGCAACCTTCTCCTGATCCTTCCTCCACTGTCCCCGAGGTTGAGTGCTAGGCTGTGCAGGAGCCGCAGAGCGAGATCGGGTTACCACACAGGCCATCTCATCCTGTTGGCACCTCCCAACCCATTCCCGATTCTCACCATCCACGTCGGCCGCCCTCTCGGCAACGACTAAGGGTGGAGTCCCGGAAGTGGGCACCGCAAAGTCGTTGCCGAGAAGAAGGTCGACGCCCTCAACTGGCAAACACTCAACGATCCCTACATCCAGCTCCCTGCACACCTCTCCCACTCTCAACTCCAACCTCACAAGTGGGTATGACCTCGTAGCATTTATACCCTGCACCACAACAACTCTGGCCGCATTTATCGGTTTCCCTGTGAAGTTCCTCAACAAAGTTTGCGAAGCCCCCGTATCCCTCAGCAAGTCAACCCTCCGTAGTTCACTCCCCCAGCTCACAAACCCGTGCCCCCGATGGCGACAGAAAGTGTCCCGGACAGGTGTCGAGCCTTCCGTACGCTTCTTTACCGCGTGTGCCTCAGCTGCTGACAACCTACCCCGGGCAGTTGCTGCAGCCTTCAGAGACACACCGATACTGTGAACCAATGACACCGGCTTAGCGGGAGTGTTACTAGGGCACTCACGTGAATAATGGCCTAGCTTCTGACATTTGTAACATTTCACATCCCCAATGGGCTTCTTCCCTTGTGCGGGCGAAGAAGGGGCCTGACCTTTAGTAAACGGGAGAGGCTTGTGTTTGTAGGTGTTATTAGGTGCAATGCATTTAGTGTGGTTATGTGTGTCATAGGATTTGTTATTATCGAAAACTCTGGTGGGTGGGGTATAGCGCCCCTTCTGCCCTGACTCAGCCCTCTGAGCGGCACCGCAACCACGAATCAATGATAATCTGAGGTCTGCCATCTTGGCAGCCTCCTCTACTGTCTTGGGACATTTTTCCTTAATGTTCAGCGTTAGATCGGTTCCAGTACATTTGTAAAACTGTTCCAGATAGAAAAGTTGCTTAATTTCCTCAGCCGACTCTGCGTGCTCGGACCGAAACCAGTTATTACATGCATCTGTTAAGTCCCGTGCGTGCTCCATAAAACTGACGTCGCTCTTCTTATTCACGCCACGGAACTTCAATCTATAAGTTTCGGGTTGCAGTTCGTAGGCCCGGAGCACAGCCTCCTTCACCAGTCCATACACTACACTCTCGTCCAGTGACAGTGCATCGTAGGCTTTCAACCCCTTACCCACTAGACGTGATGAAACTAATGCTGCCCATTTAACCTCCGGCCAGTCATACTCACGACACTTCTTTTCGAAACGAGCAAAAAACTCAGTCACTGCTGTCTCATCAAATGCGGGTACTAACTTAATTAAATGCGAAAGTGAGTCTGTAACCCGGTGCCCACCACCGAGATGACGCCCCGTGGTCTCTACTCTAGACTTCTCGACATCCATTTCAGCCTGGTACCTGGTTGCATCCTGATTGGCTTGGATTCTAGCAACCTCTATGCGTTCTATACTAGCCTGTTGTATCTGAGTCTCCTGCAGCTTAAACTTAGCTAGTTCTAGCTGAAATAACATCTCAGGAGACAGGCCTGGGGGGGGAGAGCACAAAATGGGGGATCCACACCGAGACGTGTTTACGGGTAAGCCAGCTTGCCCTTGAGAACCCTCCTGCTGCATCGTGCTAAGACTCGCTGGCTGAGGGCCCAGCTCAGGGGTAGAGTGGAATGGAGGCTTGGAGGGAACCCCCCAAGACCCCACTCCACCCACCGCCCCATCGCCATCACCCAACAAACATGCCACCAAATTCTTCTTGGGCCAACTGTCAGGACAGTCCCGCCCCAAAACCGTGGCTAAACAGCGAAGACCGTAACAATCAATAGCCTGCAGGCGCTGTTCGGTCAAAGGTGTCTGCAAAAATGCCCGGGCATCCCTCTCTCCACTTATAACACTCCCCTCCCCAAACATCTGTTGTACTTGCTGGTTACTAGGCTGTACCGTGTTATCCTCCCCCGTAAATGATGAGTCATTAGACATAGTGCTGGTTATACAATTGCTGTTCATAAAAAAAAAGAAGTGCTTATTACTAATTGCAGTCTCGACTCACAAAATGTTAAAGATGCTTGAATGACTCTACTCTAGACACCCCCAACGAAACAATCTGCAAGTCCACCAATACAATAATGACACAATAAAAATTCCTCCAATATGCAAGAAAATTCTAGCCAGCTCTACTAGGTAGCATAGAATAGTTCTCCAAAAAACATGTGATAGGATACTACTGAATCTTGTGCAAGGTCGCCATTTTGTTACGGCTGGATCGGCAATACATATTCGGGATTCTTGATCGTAGGACAGAAATGGCTTATGTGACAACGACACGCTCGATTCCAGTCCCAAATACTATATGCTCCAGACAACAAAAGCACCAACGCCCTACAGAGTTATCGTCTATGGTAACGAGGTACCTTAACTCGGCGAAAGTGTACAACAGGGGTAGGCTATGAGGCTAAACTCCCTCAGACATTTATAGGTTACGTTATGACTAAAGAAATGCAATACTCAAGAAACTACGTTAATATTAAGCCTCTAATAATGTAGAATAGAAGCAGGCTAAAGGTATGACAGTGAAATGCTAAATGACAAATGTACACGCCTACTTGAAAGCGCGTGCACTAGAATAACTGTCCCCTACTAACATGCACTAGCATGTAGCATACAAGATGTTCATGATCCAGTAGATACCTAATAATACACATGGAAGGAACATAAATAGTAGTCACTTATTATAAGAATGAATCTATACTTGGAATAACTAAAAGGTTGCAGGCAACAGTACTGCGCCGGTAGCCTACTACCGCATAGGCTACTTCGCTTCTCTCACTCTGTCTCCCCTCTGAGTCCGTATGCGCCCTACGCAACAGAACTCCGGACACAGCAGCAAAACGACAGTGCAGTTAATTGATACATGAAAGTATTAATAGTGTTGTCTTGTGTGTGAGTAATGTGTACTGTAAAGTGTTACATACATAAACTTAAAGAGAGCTGCAATGCATAGTAAAATAAAGATATCACCCACTCATCATCCCCATGTGTTCTAGCTAGCAGGCCAAGTCACAGGAACAACGAGTCCCAGCACCGAAAGCGAGAACCCAGGAAAAGACTGTAGAGAACACAAGGACAGATAAATTACGTTACTCTACTATACCGGCACTACGAGCGAGCTGTAGTCTCTGGTACTGCACTCGCTCCTGGCTCGGTAGGCAAATCATGGCTAAGTCCTCACCCCTCTACAGACAACTCCTGGGCATGGTCGGGCTCTTACACATGGCACTAGTCTAGTCACAAATTGGATGATGAGCTGGGCATATAACTCGTGAACATGTAGAACGTTCACCAACTATCCTCATCAAGAAGATCGCTGTTCACATTAACCCCTTAAATCTAATACATGTAAATATATGCTTGTCCTAAGAGTAATACGAGAGGTGAGTGCTGAAACTCCTTTAGGACCTCAAGGGAAGGGTATGCATTTAAATAGAGAGAAGAATGAAATGAGAGTAATGTCGTCAGAGAGAAAGAGTGCAACCGTGAGAAATTGGGAGAGAGGGCAAGGGATGTTAGAATCTCAAAGGTTCTAGGCAACCTGATCATGGAACACACAGCGAGCCTCCATGCAATGTGCAGTACGACAACATGGGCAGCCAGGCAGCATATGCAGGCGGCAATGCACTACCAACCCTGTCGCACCTAGCTATAAGCGCAGGGCTGCCAACCGGTCCATACGTCTGGCAACCATTGCTACCCTCTCGCTCTGAAGTCTAACTCACTCTCTCTCTCTGAATTCCTATCATCTCATCTATCAACTTCTCTATTGATACTACATATTAAATGGAAGGTCTCGACATGGCTTAAAACAAAACCCACCACTGGTTAGCAAATGACGAGACCTTTGCAGAGATACAAAGAACATAGTTATACGTTGTCACACTCAATATAAGCAGCCAGCACGGTACACGTTACACGCACCCTGACGATACAGTGGAGTACCAAGGAGTACAATCAGGTTGCGTTGCCACGCACTGGGCGTCACAATATCTTAAACACTCAAACCATTACACCATCAAGACAGTTAAAGGTTAAGACTTAACCTTTGTACTTAGTACATGACTACGATTTTATATCCATTTATCGAATACTGGATTTCAATCTAATCATGTACTGAGACCCAACTGCATACTGAATAGCGTGATGCTTAAGTGAAGGAAAAAAACAATTTATGGGGCACAGATAATTTTGCTTATAATCTCGAAGAGGAAAACCAAAGTACAGATAGTCCATGCTATCCCCAGGAGCCAGAAGGGTCCCTGAAGGTGGCTGGTGGTAATAGGCCGCCGCCCCGACTCTGACCCATCTTTGCCTGCTGGTGGTCTTCTCTCACCTTCACTCCTCCAAGTCTCCTCAATGGCTTGAGTCTCCCTCTGTGAAATGATAGAGTTAAGGGGAGATGGTTCAGCTAGATTAGCGGATAGATCAGAGTATATGCAAATGAAGAGCATTAAAATTGGTTCAGTAATAACCGATAAATACCACTGTTTAATAAGCGTCGCCCTAACAATAAGAAAGGAAGAAAAACAACATGAGTAAGCCCTCTAGGTCCTTCAAGTCTGGTGGTCCTCTATCACTGACCTTGAACCAATGTATGATGAAGCCCGTCTCAGTCAGCCTCCTGATGTATTTGTCAAACTTGCGTTTCCATGGCGTGTGTTTCTTAAAGAGCCATGCCATATGCAATGTCATGAAGTTCTCCCTCAGTTGGTACCAGTTCCTGTCCTGCCGAGGGAGATACAGGAGAGATAATTTGTAGAAGATGTTATGGGTAAACTTTAGGAAGGTAGATGTAAACTGAAGGATTTGTGAGATTATTTAAAATTTGTTAGGATTGTTGCAAGTGTTGTAATGACTTATACTGTATATATGAGAATATTTTTTTAAGGAACACATATCAGACTAACCAATTATACATAATATAGATACATATACTGTATATACCAACAATGTCCATACATTACAGTGATATTTGAGTTGGACACTGTTATACATGTCCCCCCAAATAAGCCATGTGTGCCCCTCTGCATGGCCTGGACCGCCTGGGCGTCAGTGTGGTAGATGTCAGTATTAGCCAGGTAGGTACGGCTGGTGCTGCCCTCTTCACTGTCACCCCACTGTTGGATCATGGTACTCATGAAACCACCGGAGACCGGGAGAGCCAGCCTGGTGGGTCACGGACAGACTCATTTCACTATATTGGCTCATATTCTTGAGCAGCTTTCATTCTTTTTAAAATAGATAATGCAACTTAATTTAGCCAGAATAAAAAAAACTAAAGTTTGTTGTACTTTATTGAAGAAGTGTCTCGAGATAGTTATAAAGTCAGTACCTGCGTCGCTTTCAACAAAAACCGAATCAAGTTTAAGACTTTTATCCTTATAGTAACGTATGTCTATATACATAATTATGCATGATTCACATAAATAGTATGTAGATTATTTAATGAGGCGATAAGAACATAAACACATAAGAAAATGGGAGTCTGCAGAAATCCAATTGGCCCACACAAGGCAGATCCTTCTCACACCCAACCCCAATTACGAGGCCTAATTATAGGCCCAGCTCACTAATACCCTGGGGACCGACCTCACCAAAACGGTCAGAGGTCGGAAAACTGGGGTCTACAGAACGCCGAATCGCCCACACCCGGCAGATCCCCCTCACACCCAGCCCGGCTTGTCCGTATGCCTATCTAATTTTATCTTAAAGCTCCCTATCGTTCTTGATCCCACTATATCACTTGGTAGCCTATTCAACCCATTTACAACTCTGTTACCAAACCAATATTTGCCTACATATTTTCTGAAACGAAATTTATCTAATTTTTAACCATTTATTTGTTCGAGTTCTTTTGCAATAACTGAGCTTTAGTACATTTGTCATGTGCCCTTTATTAATCCCATTAACCGACTTGAACACCTCTATCATATCCCCTCTAACTCTGCGTCTGTCTAACGAATGTAAGCCTAATTTCTTCAACCTTTCTTCATATGGAAGTTTTCTAATATTATGGATAACTTTTGTCATTCTACGTTGTACTCTCTCCATTCTGTAATAAGGACACCAAAATTGAACAGCATAATCCAAATGGGGTCTCACTAATGACAAGTAAAGTTATAAGATAACATCAGAAGTTCTGTTACTCACACTCCTAGAGATGAACCCGAGAATCCTGTTTGCCTTGTTACGGACGCTTACAGTATATACACTGTTTTCTAGGTTTCAAATCATTGCTAACAAACACACCTAGATCTGTTTCACAGTCTGACTTTCTAATTCCATATTAGCTAGTTCATATTTTACAATTGTATTCATCTTCCCTGTATTTAATACCTTGCATTTGTCAATGTAAAAATTAATCTGCCAATTTACTGACCATTCGTGTAAGGTATCTAGATCCCTTTGGAGGCACTCTATGTCACTAACTGAATCTATTGTTCTCCCCATTTTGGTCGTCTGCGAATTTACTAACCCTACTAGTTATATCTAAATCAAGGTAATTTATGTTAGGTACTCCAATATATCCAACTATTACTCCGTGAATTACTTAAACACTAGAATACATATATAACGTATATCTCACTATAATAACCTTAATACAACTACTCATATTAGTAAACATAGTATTTATTACATCGACTGTACATGATAAAGACAAGTGGTACTGGTGCCTAGAATCTGAGGTTTAAGTAGACGTCAGCTTCTAGTCAGCATTCCCAAGATCTCACAATAGAGTTGGTTACAGCGTGACCGCTCTGATGGAAAGTTACCCAGAACAGGTCACGTTGGAAACCACACCTTATTACGTCATTATCAACAGGTACTAGGATTGGTTGTGATGTACACGTGAATGATAAGGAGTGGTTTTACGTCATAAAGAGGGGCGTAACCCAACATAATATAAGGTGGATATCCAGAGAGCGAGGGCAGGAAAGGCAGAGACCCTGGCTCGCTCATTGAAGGGTCAGAGGTTAGCTCCGTGTGTGATAACCAGACTATATACCATACTTGAATTAATCGTACTGTTACGAATACTTATACAATCAATATATTACTGTACTTCTGAATAAGTCTTAAGATATCTTTCATTATACTATTATTAATTCTTCTTCTCTTTCATTTACCTAATCTAACATTAATTTGAGTTATCTAATTTATCCCAGGGTAAGCCTGCGATGGTGGCAGCTTTTATATAGGAGAATTGATACCATTATTAACCCTATTCACCTCCACCATACATTTATGTATATAACAAACACCAGAGGACCCAATACAGATCCCTGGGGGACACCACTTTTGACTGCTCCCCATTCTGACTTGGTACCATTTATGCTGACTCTCTGCTTCCTACCAATTATCCATGACCTAATCCATCCCAACAATGACCCACCTATTCCATGCGCCTCAACTTTTCTCATCAATCTCTCATGAGGGACTCTGTCGAAAGCTTTACTGAAATATAAATACATTATATCATATGACTTGTCATTAAAAGAACTAAGACTTGTCATTAGATTTTGTTTAAATAACTTTTGTTCTAAGAAAGCAAAATATATTATATTTTATATTCTCCTCAGCGAATCATATGTAAATCATTGAAGAACAAAAATTATTATTAAAGTTTTATCCCAAACAAGTTCAGAGGTGATTTCACACTCTACTCAAGAAAGCGGAGGTGTCCGCTATGGTTAAAACTACTGTACGAATGTCAACATGGATTTAATGTTCTTATATTAGTAATATCGCTATTGTGGCCAAGCGTGCTTTGTACTGAGCTCAGAACGACAAGTGCGTGGGTTTGAATGCTGATTTATCATGGGGAGAGGTTGTAGGGATTGCATTCGTGCTGGACTTTGTTTCATAACTTTACCAATAAATCACAATGGCACACCAAAAAAACACCCTTACTGTTTCAAATACATGATAGCACCCAATTAATCAATGAGGTATTTGCCAGATATCTAGTACGGTCACAAGAATGTGTTGCGTCCAATGGTTCAATCCACGGGCTAAAGAAAGCCTATGTCTGGAGGGAGGGCCATATCTGGATGGAGGGCCATATCTGGATGGAGTGCCATATTAGTGGATATAAAAAACAAAATTATAACGACAAATATTGCACGTGGTTTGATTTGATGCCGTAATGTTTTCTTGATATAAGAATGTTGTTGAGTCTCTACATCAATTATAACATACTGTTGGAGTTAATGTTGAAAAACGTTGCCGTTCTGATAATACAGTACTATTTGGAGAAATCTCGTGATCTCTAAAATGTAATACCTATACACTTTGGATCAAGTACCACGAACACGGAGATTCTAAATTAGTGTTTACAAGGACCACAAGTGTTCACTTCATTCATAGCCTTACCACTCATACATAGTCCGGTATTCGAGCCTGTAATATCTGGTCTAGTACCATACCACTCAACCACATTTATAGTAGTTGCTGACCTTATCTTACTATCCATCAGTTGTGATAATGTAGACAGTTTGGCAGGATAGGCTGGCTTAGTAAAGATGCTGACGAGGTTTGAGGTGAAGGCTGAGGTGATGACCAAACATGTAAGGAGCCACAGTCCTTGTAGTGGTCTAGGATGAAGCACCCTGGGGCTACTCTGGCTCAGCAGGGAGCCAACCAGTGAGAGACACGTTTTTCCTATCTCGTCTGTTCTATGTAACTGGAATTAGATAAGCTAATGAAGACCTCGTAAGTATTATTATGCACATTTTCTGTAACATTTGCATTTCACTACCCACGATTTGGGCAAGATACAGACACAAAATACCTGTATGTTGTGATGTACTGGCAAACATATATTTTTGTATTTTAATTTATAAATAAGATCCATAGAGTCTAATAAGAAGGAGCAGCATAAATAAAGTAGCCAGCGACCCTTGGACATGATCAAACATTCTTAAATTTCGGGCCAGGAGGGGAGGAATGTGATAATGAGCACAAAGCTAAGACACATTGAGAAGGTTAAGTTGAAAACGTGTTATTGTGATATTTGTTAAGACTGTCCCTATTAATAATGAATACAATAATTGCAATGACAAACAAAAACAAAACTTGAAAAGACAAGCAATGAAAGAGAGGTTAAAGAGTGGAGGGAAAAGGAGGAGGATGACGGAAGTTTGGGAGAGAGAGAGAAAGTGGGAAGTATGACAGATAGAAGTAGGGTGTTAGGAATGGCTGGGGAGGCTGCATTAATGTGGGAAGTATGACAGATAGAAGTAGGGTGTTAGGAATGGCTGGGGAGGCTGCATTAATGTGGGAAGTATGACAGATAGAAGTAGGGTGTTAGGAATGGCTGGGGAGGCTGCATTAATTTCTCGTTGGAATTTCTGTTGGAATGTATGTACATGCTCAAATTAATATGCAGGATTCGAAACTGCATAATAAATCGTAGGTTTGTGCGTAATTCTTTAACTGTCTTGATTGCGTAATGCATACTGTACATGCACGGCATTTCGGTGTGAGTATCCTAGGTTCCAGTCCTTGGAGTGCCACATGTATTTGTTAATTTCATTAATTGAGTTTAGAAGTAAAGTTGGTTGGTGAAAAATATGAATTCATTCTGGTTCAGAGCAATTTATAGCGAAGCCTTTCCGAGGGTTAAGTGCCCCATTAATTATTCCTTCCATTCGTCTATACATTAGGCTACCATAGTACAGTTGGAATGCATGCACATGCTCAGATTAATATGCAGGATTTGAAACTACATAATAAATCTTAGGCTTGTGCATAATACTTTAACTGTCTTGATAGCGTAATGCATAAATGCGTGGAATTTCGGTGTGAGTATCCTTGGTTCGAGTCCTTGGAGTGCCACATGTATTTGTTGATTTCATTAATTGAGTTTAGAAGTAAATTTGGTTGGTGAAAAAATATGAATGTAAATGTGTGTTTATCAATTATACAGAAAATGAAAGAAACATGCTTACATTATTTAAATGTTTATGGATATAGGCTACAGTAGTGCAAGTTATAGTCGCTCATCTGCAAATCTAAAATAGCTTATTGAAGAATGGGAAAGCGTTGGGACCTTCCATGTATGTATACATTTATAAATAATATTTTCAAATTTTCATTTGTGATATCACCAATGTAAGAGTTCCTTTGCAAACACTAAAATAATACTTTGCTTAAGGCGTATAAGGTACGCTGCTGATGCAGGCTGGATTCAAAACTATAGGAAGACCTTTCTAAATTATGCTCGGCAATAATATACATATCAATCCTAAACTGACCTGGATAAAGAAGCAGCAGAAAGTCGCAAGAAAAGCAGCCATCAAGGTCATCCAAACTGGTGTCGCAAATGGCCTGGCAAGGCTCTGCCATTCTGGTAGAGGTAGTGGGTTACGCAGCAGGACGGTGACAGATTCGTACAAAATGCCTTCCGAGACATCGAAGGCTTCAGCGCGGTCCGCAGAGACGTAAAATGGATTCGCCGTGAAGTCATACCCATCATTTTCCAGCATCCCAAGCAGACCCCTCCACTTTCCTCCTTCCTTCATTCCCCATAACCCATCCTCAGGCCTTTCACTCATGGTGTAGGAAAAGTTGAGTTTATTTGCCAAAACCTCAAGCAAAGTTAACGCCACACCGGCTCTCTTGTTGTCGTTTTTGGTGCGGTAGAGCAAAAGTTTTTGATCAAACCAGGTAGCGAGTTGGAATATAGAGTGGCAGCTTGTAGGGAACCTGTCTGGAAAGAGTGCTTCCCAGGTAGTGAAGGTATGAAGACGCCAGCGGCCAAGCATATGGGGAGAAGATGAGCAAAATGGTTGATGGGAGTAAACAGCAAGGGAAGTCGGTTCCTCGTGTAAAGGCATCAACATTGCTAGACTGTGTACGGATTTGAATAAAGGCTGGTTTAATAAAGCCATGACACTCAAATGATATCCAATGATTATCAATATCAAATGTCTAGGAGGAAGGGTGCCAGAATCTCGACCATAGGTTAACTTGGGTATTGTTGTGTTGCAGATCACCAGATGAATTGGCATAGCTAGGGAAGGTGAGGCTATCAGCCGATTCTTCAAAATTTGGTTTTGAGTGGAAACAGACAGGGTGGGGTCAAAATGAATGATCATATGCTTCCCCTGTACAGGTCCCTGTGCCATCTGCTGCACTACCTGTATCACATGTAAAATATGTACATTCATATTGGCTTCTGACTCTGACCACCTAACTGCTAATGTCCTAATGCCAATGGATGAGCCGCAAGACCTGGGGTAATGTTGTGTCAACACCAATAACAGCAGCAGCAGCAGCCAGCAGGTACCCATCCTGATACTAACAACACAACTCTCCTACTGCGATCATGTTCTCCTTTCTAGACTAATTTTCATGAAGTATCGACAACTTGAAATATTTAGATTATTGGACCTGACAAGACGGATTACTATCCTGTTAGCTATCCTTGCCACCGATGGACTGGGAATGTGCTGGAGGATAGTTTAGGATGTATGAGGCAAACAAGGTGATGGATAGTCAGATAATCGCATAATGTGTCAACCATTATGATTATATCGCTGCCGCCTCTAGTGAGCTCCTTACCCAGCCAACGCCCTCTACTGTGTATACCGTATGTATGTCACCCAGGAACAATTCTTCATTCTTTACATTATAATACAATACCGAAACAATACAAGAGACCAATATATAGACATGCTTTAATTAATTTAATTGGGAGGTGTTTGGTGTTGGGAGTAATATATATGCATGTATATATATTGTTACGTATCTTGATTTAGAAGTGGTTAACTAAATAAATAAAGATAGAACAGTTAATATGAGAGTGTAGCAAACAGCTGAAGGCCAATAGAACGTAAAATATTTAACGGTTCTGTTGTTACTTGCTTTCCTTTAGTTGTTGGGACAGTTATCCTTTATACTCTGATACATTTCAATTATATTTAATCAGTAAACTATTTAAAGTTACATTGAATATTTTAATATGAAAGAGGCTATAAATTTCGAATACAAAAGTTCGGTATGTAAGCAAGGTTTTAAGACACTAGAATATCTCAATCTATCTAGATTATCAGCAAAGTATTAAGATTTGTGTATGTAATTAATTTAAGTTTGTTAACCCTTTAAAGATTGTTTTACTCTTTATATTATCTCTTTATTCTTAGTTTATTATTATTCTCCCTTTAGTATTTTATCTTATTTATTCTTATTACTGAAAGACATTTGACTAAATAAAAATGGTAAGGAAATATTAGAAAGTCACATATAAAATGGAATTGTATTTATAAACGTAAATAAGGTATTTTACAATTAATCAAAATAATAAGCAATGAAAGTTATGATAGATTTCAGGATCGTTTTGCATACGTTCTGATTTCACTAAAGTACAAATTAAAGTTTAGTAGTCTTAAGTAGACAATATAACTTATAGGACTTTTACAATGCCTATTCCGAATAATAGCTTTACATAATGTCAGGTAAGTATTTAACTTATACAAGGCTTAATCATTAATCATGAATGACAATAGCTTTACATCAAGTTAGTTAATTGTTAACAGGTAAAGTAGTCAATATTCAATCACAAATCATCTCTGAATCAAACATTAATTCTAATCACCAAAATAATCCAACATACAGTATATGATTCTCCAATCACAAAATCATAAATCAATGGAGTGTATGTTTTCGACATACCTCGGGTTAATTAATAGTCACGGGTTTCCTACCGGGTAGAGGTGACAAGTTACGCCCTACAAATAAAATAAAACCTATACAATAATTATACAAGCCTGTTCTCCATGCAGCTGTATACGCTTCCCAACTCCGAATGTGATAGTTTGATTTATCAAATCTCAGGCTTATATATCGTTCCCCGGACCAAGCTAATCCAAACAAAAGTCAGGATACACGTGCCTAATCCAATCAGATGCAGGCAGGGTGTGAGAGCCAGTTACCGACGAGAACAGGTGTGCGGGAGCCAACCAGGTGTTAGAAGTTGGTGGTCACAGGTGCCCCGCCCCTCTCGCTCGCTTTGGCGGGAACTTGAGGAATGTGAAGGATGTGTGGAATGTCATGTCCACACCAGCTAGGCTGCTTTCTCTCTCTCTCTCTCTCCCTCTCTCTCTCTCTCTCTCTCTCTCTCTCTCTCTCTCTCTCTCTCTCTCGTCACGTAGGAAAGAAAGAGGGATCGTTTCTTGCAGTTGTAAGTGTAAAGTCACGTTCAACAGGTTGATCTGGTCACACGTCACATCTTGGTTATCTTCCAGATGTCACACCTCCCCCGCTAGAAAAGAGTTCAAGAGGAGGAAAGTATATGACAAATGTTCAGACTCTTGACAAACAATCTGCCAATACATTCTGGACCCCCTTAATATGTTTGACATTTAAGGCGTACTCCTGCAGCAACAAGCTCCCCCGGGCCAGTCTTGATTCTCGTTTTGGAACTTGTGCAAAAACTTTAATGGGTGATGGTCAGTATATACAGTAATGGAACCAGGAGCAGATTGAACATAAACACTAAAGTATTGTAGTGACAAAATCAATGCTAACAGCTTCTTTTCTATTACAGAGTAATTACGTTGAGCAGAATTTAACTTTTTACTAAAATAGCAAACAGGATGCAATACATTACAGTCATCCTCCTGGAGTAACACGGTTCCGACTCCAGTATTACTTGCATCAACAGCTAGGGAGAAAGATCTGGTGAAATCAGGGGCACGGAGAACAGGATAATTAAATAGAATGCATTTAGTAGCACTGAAAGCCTCCTCACTATCGGAGGACCACTCAAACTTCACATCCTTTCGGAGAAAATCTGTTAAAGGTGCTGTTAACCTTGAGAAATTTAAAATATACCTCCTGTAGTATCCATTCATCCCTAAGTATCTTTGGATTTCTTTCTTATTGGTAGGCGTTGGGAGATTTGAAATCGACTCTACCTTAGCATGAGGAGGTGCAACCTGACCCTGTCCTACTATATATCCAAGATATTGGACAGTACTCTTAATGAAAGTGCACTTTTTAAGTTCACTACAAGATTTGCTTCAGCAAGGTTAGCAAAAAGCAGTCTGATTTGTTTGAGATGTTCTTCCCATGAATGGGAAAAAAGAAGGATATCATCAATGTACACCACACACCCAGGTACCCCTTCAGTCACCTGATTCATTAGGCGCTGAAAGGCAGCTGGAGCGTTTTTCAGGCCATAAGGCATTACTTCACAGCAGAAGGCTTGATTGTTTACCACAAAACATGAAATCTCCCTTGCTCGGGGTGTAAGAGGTACTTGCCAATATCCTTTCATAAGGTCAATTTTACTTATATAACTGGCTGTGCCAATCTGGTCAATACAATCATCAATCCGTGGCAGTGGATAAGTATCATTCTTTGTTACGGCATTGACTTGTCTGTAGTCCATACAAAATCTATGACTCCTATCTGGCTTAGGCACACGTGTGACCGGACTACTCCACTGGCTTAAGGCTCTAGTAATTATGGCATTGGACAACATGAAATGTAATTCAACTTGCAGAATACTCCTGCGCTGTGGTGAGACACGGTATGGGGATAATTTGATGGGTGCTGCATCCCCGACATCTATGTCATGCATGGCCCATGAGGTGAGCCCTGGAGTATCACGGAACACACTGGGAGACTGTGATAAAACATGGATTAGTTCTCTAGCTTTCTCTGAGGGAAGATGACATAATTTAGTTGGTAATTCCCCCCATGCTACTGAATTATATTTAAAGTTGGATAGACCACAAGACAAGTCAAAATCGATACCTTCAGGAACTGGGACAGTCTGCTGCGGGATCTGTGGGTAAGGACTACAAACATCACCCGCACCAGGATGTCCACAGGTCCTTATTACTGCCACAGCAGGAGAATCTGGAGGAGAGGAGTCAGGGGACCTCTGATAGGATTTAAAAACATATTTATGTGAAATACTTGCTTAGGCTTCCTCCTGTCTGGGGTAGCCACTAAGTAGTCAGTAACACTCACCCTTTTTACTACTTTATATGGTCCTCTAAATTTTGCTGATAGAGGTTGGCCGAAAAGGGGAATGAGAACCAAAACCTCATCACTGGGCTGAAACTCCCTCACACAGGCTCTTTTATCGTACCATACTTTCATGGTGTCTTTAGCCACTCTTAGATTTTGTGCTGCAAACTCGCACGAGGATCTCAGCCGGGTTTTGAACTCTCCACATTCCTGAGGAGATTTTGGTTCCCTTCCTGACCAACTAGGCTTTCCTGCAATAGCTGCAAAGGGCCACGTACCTGGTGACCGAAAACTAGTTCATTGGGTGAGAAGCCCAGAGATTCAGTTGGAACCTCACGGGTGGCAAACAACAGAAAAGGTACCCCCTTGTCCCAATCACCTCCAGTTTCCTCACAATATTTTGTTAACATAGATTTTAGAGTTTGATGGTATCGTTCGAAGACCCCTTGACTCTCTGGGTGGTAGGAGCTGGACTTCACATGGTCACTACCCAATTCATTCAGGGACTGCTGAAATATATTGGAAGTGAAATTAATACCTTGATCACTCTGCACCTCATGGGGGAAACCCATTCTGGTGAAGAATTTGAGCAGTTCTTAAATTACTGTTTGGGCTGAAGTATTTCTTAACGGTATAGCTTCTGGGAATCGAGTTGCCATGTCCATTATAGTTAACAAATATATATGTCCCTGGGATGTCTTTGGCAATGGACCAACGATATCCACTACCACCCGAATGAAAGGGTTCTCGAACACTGGTAAGGGCACCAGAGGGTGTGCAGGCACCTTTTGATTAGGTTTTCCTGTCATCTGGCAGGTGTGCCACACTCTACAGAACTCCACTACATCTGCACGCATCCCTGGCCAGTGAAAGTGGGCTCTAATGCGATCTAAGGTTTTCCTCACACCTAGGTGCCCTGCTAAGGGTATACTATGGGCCATTTCTAGTATATCTCTACGACAAGGTTTAGGAACTACTACCTGATGTACGTCCCATGCCCCGTCATCAATAGGTCTATGTGGCGGTCTCCACCTACGCCACAAAACTCCTTTCTTCATATAAAATCATTCACCCTTCTCCTTCTCGCTCTCCTCTTCACTCACGGCACTGGCAGCTAACTCCTTACACTCACTGTCATCTCGCTGCAACTCTACCTGGTCACTAGGACAATTAGGAGGGGTTTCATGATCATTTGGCTCAAGATTAGCCATAAAAGTTTCACACAGATCTACTTCAGTCTCCGCATCAGGCACAGTTAGAGCATCATTCACTACTCTTTCATCCCTTTTATCTACCTTCACAGTTGGTACAATTATATCTGAGGGAACTGCTACTTGGGCCATAGATCGAGTGACAGCACACACTGGGAAAACCTTTGGCATCTCCTTCTCGAGCTCACCGGTCAGTGGCTCGTCAACAGGGGAGTGACAAAATGGGGTCTGGTCGGACCCTCTCACCAGCCACATCATTCCCAAAAAGTAGTGTTACCCCAGGCACAGGGATCTCCTGAGGCCTACACAAAGATATACAGGCTTCACCCTTCAGCAAATCACACTCAATCTCACCATTCACCAAGTTAGCAGAAAATTGACCTCCAGCACTTCTCATTATTACTGATTCGCCAGTTGGGCATTCAGAATAAGATTCACCGTGAGGGTGCTAGTAGAGCCAGTATCTCTTAAGATGTTTACCTCATGTACACAACCATATATTTTCACACATCCAGATGAAATAAAGGGACAGTAGCTATCCTGAACTGATGGGGATACTAAGACAGGCTTAACCCTTGCGGGTTGTACACGCTACTACACCATTTCCTGTCTGATTTACGTTAGCTAGGTCCTGCGGTCGGGAGTCCTGCGTCAAAGACACATTAGGATGGTTTTGGTTATTTGGAGAGGCAGTTACTGCGGCTACTGTCTCCCGCGGTCTCTCTGCTCTCTCTTGAGCCCAACACTGATAAGCTAAGTGGCCTTTCTTGTCACAATATTTTTTTTTTTTATTATTAAGGTGACAGTTACAAAGTGGTGTACAATCTATCTTATTCTAGTTACATTGTAGTTTATCTTATTGTACCAGTACCTCCCTACAATCAACCTAGTTGTTCCCCAATTCGTCCCTCCGCCACGACCATTTCAAAGTCCAAGTCTCTCACTCTTGTCCTCTGTAGTGGGGAGGACCTTGTACCCCTGAGACATAGGAGTGCAGATCTGAGAAGAGAGAAAGAGAGCCGGCATCTCATCCAAGTTATGACTTGGCTTCCATGCTGGCGCTTTTTCTCAGATATTTGTTCAGCTAATCTGGAATAGAAGACACTTGCAGAAGGTCCCATACCTCCCGACGATAAGAAGACCAGAGGAGTAAAGCTTCCTTGATCCCTGTTCAAAATTCTTTCTTCATAAGCGCGTTTTTTCTCACTTTCGTTTTTCAAGTATGCCGCCTTGTGTCTTCGCTCACGATATATTTGTGCTCTTGGGTTGAAGATTCTGATGTCGAAAAAAGCCTGTTGTCCCCTCGTCCAAAAACCTCGAGCACTTACGTTCACTCTTGCTTCATTTGAAGTATTTGCAGTATTGTGGGCCAAGCGCTGTCCGTCCATAGGCAGAAGTTCCGGTTCGATTCTGACATCATGGCACACCTCGTCCAGCATTTGTGCAGTGATGTCTCGTACTTCATCATGCTGGATACAGATGAATCCTCCTTTCTTACAGGTCATACAGTGGTCTGGGTTGTTTATTTCACCGCATGCACATTTCAGCGGCAGGTTCGAAACTGGCCACCCATACCTCAAGGCTACGGCATCATTGAATTCTTGTTTATTTAAGCTGAAGCATTTTTCCTTTATTGGTAATGATGTGAGCCTATTTGAAGCCCCCGTGTCTTGTGCCATCTCAACTCTCATTTTCAGTTCTTCCCTACATCTGGTCTTAATTTGTTCTAGGCTATGTTTCTGTCTCTCTTCTCTGCTCTTTTTAATTTCCTGTCTTGCATTTCGTTGTTCCTCTTCGTCCACCTCATCATTTTCATTTTGCTCCCGTATTTTTTCTGTCAGAGATGTAGTAAGTTTAAGGGAATTTTGGTACTCATGAGGTGCCGTCTCCGCTGGGTTTATGATCCCCATACCTCCGAACCTTGGCGGAAGAGCTAATAGATCTCTTAGCTCTTGCGTGATGCCTTCCATCTCTGTTAAAGCTGGTATGAATGCTCCTCTGATTGCTTCTTCCAGCGGTTGGAGCATCTGTCTAATGTCAGGCACTGTTCTCATAAGAAAGGTCCATCTGTGCTTAACACCATATGTGAAGGCAGTATATGCAGCATGTGGTTCAGATTTCGCAATGTCTGCCAGGGTTTTCACTTCCTTTACCCACTCCGCTACCTTTTTTCGCACATAGTCTCTCTTGCATTCTTCTGTGCCTATTACTGCTCCCAAATGGCGTTGACCCTCCTTTGTAATCTTCACTCCTGTCCCATCAAAAGTCCGCACCGCTTCTTCATACTTGTTTTCTTTCACTATAAGTACAGATTTACTAGCATTTGGATGGTACCCAATGACTTCGCCCACCGATTGTACTCTCCGCCACCATTCTTTGAGATCCCCTATTTTTCCTGCACCTGTGAGGTCATCTGCATACGCCACTTGTTTCACTCGGGTTACCTCATGTTTTATTTTCTGCTGCAGAATAGATAGTGCCAGTGCGTACATTGCCATTGCCACTGGATCTCCTTGCGTTGTTCCTTCATTTGATTTGAGAATTTTCATTTCTGCCTTCTTTGTGCTTCCAACTACTGTATATACATGTTAGCTGGCTCCTTATAAGTATTTCTATGTACTTTGCGATGCTCGGGCATTTGATCTTGATGTTGTGAATAGCTGCCTCCCTATTAATGGTGGTAAAGGCATTTGTTGCATCCACTAGAAGTACCGCTTCACAATCTTCCTCATCATACTGTTACGACCGGGCACTCGGGTACACTAGGGCTCTTACACAGGACTCGAGTATGGCTCGCTGCCACAACGGAAACACACGATCCCAACCCCAGAGTACTGCCAGCCGAACAAAAACGCCACTACCCTCCAGAGTTCTATCTGCTATAACGGGGTATACAAGAACTCGGTACTAGCGTTTCACACAACAGACTAATAACAAGACGGGAGTTATCTAGTCTGGTCAACAATCAAACAAAGAAGAAAGTACTACAACACTAAAGAATAGTGTTGGCCGAAGCCGAAGTAATCCACCCTTGAACTAAGAACTTAAGAAGTCCTCCACCCTCTACTTCGGATCGGCACTATTACGTTACGTTAAACAATAGTCCTCGAGCATCAAGCAAGGAATCTTCTGATAAGTTAGATGCTTCTCGAATACTCATAAGAAGTAAGTATCGGATTTTGAACAGCAATTTAATGAATAACTCACTGGTAATTAAAGGCTTTAAATTGACATAAGAAGAATTATAAGAATAAGAATAAGCAATAGGATATGGCAAACATTAAGAAGAAGTACTCCGACAATGCACTGGCAATAGCCTACTAAGATTGTGCTCGTGGGCCACTAATCTCTGAAGTAGCTAAGCGTGCCACACATGAAATCAATAGTGCATAAACAATAATATACATAAGGAGAAGCTTCAATACTATGCTGTATCTGCTGGCCGAGCAAAGTCTAGCTGGGATATCTAAGGTTAGGAAACAATGGCTGAGCAAGCGGCTCGTAGCCTAGCGAGGGTCCTTAAGACTGTGCGGCCAAATTACGTTAATTGACGGGATGCTCTCTTGAGAGATCCAGATCACTAGTATCTGGTTCTCTCCTGGCGATCCTCTCAAAGTCAAGCAAATGAGATAGCACAGTGTTGGGTGGCAGAGGCAAAAGCCCTCACTCGCAACACAGTGCTAAACTCCCACGGTACACAGTCAGAAAGACCACCTAGGCGTTCCACGTCTCCGTTGCAATTGTACTGGTTCAACCGCAACCTAGTACTCATAGGAAATCACAACTCAGAAACCCTATCCCAGTCTAGCATTGCCTAAGCCAGCAGAAAACAGGAACATGGATAATCGCACACAGGGAAATGCATATACGAGTGCACCAAACATCAATCAATCCTATTCTAGTTAACCCTTCCAAAAATAGGCTATCTAACAGGCACTTATCTCGTGAGAACTCAAGCGATAATACTTTGGCTGACTAAATCTGCACCAAAGGGGTCATTGAGGTTATAAAGGGTCGAGAAGGGAAGAAGATAGGCTGTTCAGAGAGTAGAGAAAGTTCACATCAGTCGGAAGAATATGGATAGTTGCAAGGGATATGAGAAGTCGCTCTGCCTGATGAGTTCTAAAGAATTGTGGCGAGGACCTCTCCTTTTTATACTCGGCCCTCTAGTGAGCATATCGCCAACTACTAAGGACCGCCCACTAGCAATCGTTACGTAATATTCTCTCTCAATCTGGGATCGACAAAGGATTTCCCACGCGCTGAGAGGGAGGAGGGAGGAGGGAGGGAGGCCTACCTACCTCGTGGCGCGCTCACGGGCCGTCGTTACATAACTCTCTCTCTTCTCCTCATCATTACATATAAGTCCCACACACAATACTTATAACTAATGATATAAAATAGAACTCGTTGACTCAGATGAAAACAAAATACATATTTATAATACTTATAGTACAACGGCTCACATAAACTAAGTTAGGAAACTCTACACAGACTACAGCCAAAGTTCCTGCCCTGACGATCCTAGCGAGAGTGGGGCCTGACTGGGCGTTCTGTACAGCATGCTCATACTCGACATGCGTCACACCTCCCCCAAGATTTTACTTGCTCAACCCTGAGCTAAAATCTGATATACAGAACCCCATCAAACCCCTCACACCCAGCGACCGCATGGCACTAAAACAACGCTGAGTTTATCACTAAAACACATCTTATAAAAAAAAAAATTCACATTTCATAACTCCTCCCAACAATAGTAAAAGACATAATATCATGCTCCCAGAGCGAGCTTACAGCAGCTCAGCCGTTTGATAGTTCGTGGACTACTCAAACTCTATAGGCTATGACAAACTTATACAATTATCTACATCAAAAAGAAAGAGTTTTTATATGATTTTTATATTTTAATATGTTTTTTTCCGGCTGCACTATAAGGGCAGCCTATTTTCTTCTATACCAAACGCTCAACAATCCTGCTTTACGACCCAATACGCTGGGCTACAACCGCGAGCCAACAAGCACCAAGCGCAAAATACTATTCAAACTAAAGCAGGAGGCTACCCGTGTGTCAATCTACCCAGGATCATATACCCTTGAACGACCATCTGCAACCACGTTGTCACAACCGGCAATATGGCGTATGTCCAGGTTATATATCAATAACCTTAGTGACCACCTGGTCAGCCTCATATTCCGATTGTGAAACTGGTCCAAGATCTTGAGAGGGTGATGATCTGGGTAAACTACAACGACCGGACCATAGGCTGGAACATAGACCTCGAAATGCCCCAGCGCAAGCACAACCGCCAGCAGCTCCTCCTCGACAACAGAGCAGCTCCCCTGGGCCGAATTGTACTTCTCCGAGCCGAATTTAACAAGATGCTCCAGCCCATCATCGTCCTTTTCAATTTCATTCATCAGGTTCTGAAACGTTGCTGGTGCATTCTCAAGTCCGTCAAGCATAACATTGCACTGGCAGGTACTCCCGTCCACAACAAAACCACATACCTCCTTAGCACACTCGGACAAAGTTACAGGCAACGACCACTCACGACATTCCTTATCCCTCAGACCCTTCGTCCACACGTAATCCAGCTCTGCTTGCACCATAGGCTGTCGAGCAGGATTTATACGGTAGGGAATTAAACTGAGCCTTGCACTATCTCCAGCCTGCATGTCGGATTCTACCCCGTACATCAGGCCTGGAGAAGCAACAAACATGCGAAAGTACTGCCATAGCCTAGTAAATAACTGCCTTGCACTGTCTCCACGAACAACATGCCTAGTGCCCTCCCACAACCCAGCCGAGACCGCAGCTTCTAACCTGTAGTCTCCCTCCTTCTCCACCTTCGTCCCTAGAACAGCCAGGTCATGAGAGGGACAATCAGTACCACCTGTGCAGTCACTCCCATAGTTCATTATTGCTAAGGCTTCCCCGCCGCTACCGTACATGCGCACCCCCGCATTCCTTGTGACGACATCTGCCTGCGCAGCATCACCGCTTTCAGCGACATGGCCAGATACAGTCGGTCTATGGTAGGGCTGTTGCATTAGACTAGAGCAGCATTGGGAGGCTATGCGACGACCGGGCACTGCGATACCACAGCCGACCTTACCAATCTGCTCAATGTCCTCCTTTTGACCACCACCCTTGGCAGCCATGGGTCGACCCTGACCTGGCAACCATGCCAAAGCCTCGTCGCCCACCTTGAACCACCGAAACAACGAGGCTAACGGTCTTTCAACAGTCACGTGACCTGCCCGTGGAACATCTTGCACCGCCCGAGTTGTGAGACTCAGGGGCTCGGCACGACCAGTGGGGTATGAACCGAGCTGGTGCTGGAGTGCTGCACACTGCTGCTCAGGCAGGTGCTCTAGCGCTTCCACAGCCACCAGACTCGTGTCCCCCGCCCACTGTTCCGCCGAGACATGACAATCCCTTCTCTCCTCCACCTGTGCCCTACTGCCCCCCTCTCCTTCTCCACCTTGGCCGCGGCAGACCAACGCAGGGACAGTAGGCTGCTCAGGTGGTTGCCTCACAAACTCCTCCAACAGGTTCACATGACATGCTTCCCCGTCCTCGTGTTTGATCTCGACAGCACCATTACCACACTTCTGAACTTCCGGATCCTCCAACTGCAGTTTACAAATATCTGAGGGAACCAACCTGTCTAGATGCTTCCGAAGCAACCCAAGTCCTTCCCCAATATCAAACTGAGCAACCCTTTTTTCTCTCCGTGTGCAACGTTGCTGCCCCGGAGTCTCTTCCGGCCCTACCTCCTCACTAGCTGTGACAGGTCCTGGGGCCTCTCCAGACTCTAACATAGGTGCCAATACTGAATCACCCAGGAGAGCCGCCGAGTCAAAACTCTTAAAACCAACTCCAGCTTTAGCCTCCTCCTGTTGATCGTTCCTCTGCTGGTCTGAAGACGGAGGACTAGGCTGTGACACTTTAGCTGCCCGAGCTCGGGTGACAACACCCACCATGGGTTCTGCCTGGCACCGCTCGACACACTCTTGCTCTTCCCTACTCACGTCGGCCGTCCTCTCGGCAACGACTAAGGGTAGAACCTCAGAAGCGGGCATTGCAAAGTCGTTGCCGAGAAGAAGGTCGACGCCCTCCACTGGCAGTTTCTCCACAATCCCGACATCCAATTCACGTGTCACACCATCCACCTCCAACTCCAACCGCACCAGCGGGTATGACCGAGTTGCATTAATACCCTGCACCACTACCACCCGAGCCGCATTTATAGGGTAGCCAGTCAAGTTATTCATCAGAGTCTGGGAAGCACCTGTATCACGCAAGACCTCTACTCCATGCTTGCGCCCCGCCCACATCACGCAACCCCGTCCTCTATGGTCGCAAAAAAACATCCTGAGCAGGGTTCGAGCCTCCCAGGTGCTTCTGCATTGGCTGTGCCTCAGCCTCTGACGAACTGCCCCGGGCAAACTCAGAAACTTCGGAGACACACCAATGTTGCAGGCCAAAGACACAGCTGCTGTAGGTGGTTTGCTAGGACAGACTCTTGCAAAGTGCCCCTTTTCATGACAATGATACACTCCAACTCCCCTCTGGGCTTCCCTTGGTACTGGGAAGGGCCCGGCCCCTTCTTAAATGGGACGGTGCTAGTCTTGTGGTCAGTCTTGGTATCATGGCTCTTGTACTTGTTTGCATAATGTATATCACTAACTCGGGGGGGTGGGGCGTCACGCCCCTTGTTACCTGCCTCACTACGCTGGGCAGACCGCACCCACGAATTAGCGATAGCCGGAGGTCAGCCATCTCAGCTGCCTCCTGTAGAGTTTTTGGGTTCTTTTCTTTAATAGTTAAAGTCATTTCTGCACCTGTACACTTATAAAACTGCTCGAGCAGAAACAGCTCAGTCAACTGTTCGGCCGTCTCAGCCTTCTCAGAACGTGTCCAGTTTTGTAAGTGCATCTTTTAAGTCCCGGGCATGTTCAAGAAAGGTCGCCTCCCTAGTCTTCGTAACACCCCGAAACTTCAATCGATATGTTTCTGGTTGCAACTCGTATGCCCGTAGGACAGCTCTCTTCAATTCTGGGTAGTCAATGCAAGACTCTAAAGGCAGTGCATCATAAGCCTTCAGACCCTTACCCGTAAGTCTTGAGGAGACCAGAGCTGCCCACTTCTCTTCAGGCCAATTATGCTCCCTACACTTCTTCTCAAAACGATTAAAAAATTCTGTGACTTCAGTTTCACTAAATGCCGGCACCAATTTGACTAAGTGGTGCAAGGACTGTTCTCTTACTTGGCCCTCACGGCCCATCCGAATCCCTGTCGACTCTGCACGAGTCTTATCTAAATCTATTTGAGCACAATATTTCTCTGAGTCGTACCTAAGCTCAGCCTCGTGCCTCCTCGTCTCATTCTCCTGCTTCCTAGCCTCAATCTCAATCTCATGCCTCCTAGTCTCATTCTCAATCTCCTGCTTCCTAGACTCAGCCTCAATCTCCTGCTTCCTAGCCTCAATCTCAATTTTAGCAAGCTCAAGTCTAAATATCATATCTGGAGACAGGCAGGAAGAGGGAGCTGCCACTACTGAAGGAGGGGGGGCAAAAACTGGGGAACCACCATACGCACCGCCCGAGGGCACTCCAATCTTCCAATTCTCATCCCTCTGTGGGAGGGTGCTAACCTCCGGTACTTGAGTGGACGGCACTGTGGGAGTCGAGTGAGAGG